>LGRX02019846.1:0-11424 GCA_001247695.2 Cymbomonas tetramitiformis | reverse complement strand
AAAACAGTCACACATGTCATATAATGACAGAAGGTATCATACTGACTTTAAAGAAAAAAACCTAAAGGTCAGAAAGTTTGCAAAACTGCTCATTAAGCTAATGAGGCTTTTTGTTCAAGTTTTGGTCAGTCATCGAATTTATCGAGCAAAACAGTCACACATGTCATATAATGACAGAAGGTATCATACTGACTGTAAAGAAAAAAACCTAAAGGTCAGAAAGTTTGCAAAACTGCTCATTAAGCTAATGAGGCTTTTTGTTCAAGTTTTGGGTCAGTCATCGAATTTATCGGGTAAAACAGTCACACATGTCATATAATGACAGTAGGTATCATACAAACTGTAAAAAAAACCTAAAGGCCAGAAAGTTTGCAAAACTGCTCATTAGGCTAATGCGGCTTTTTGTTCAAGTTTTGGTCAGTCATCGAATTTATCGGGTAAAACAGTCACACATGTCATATAATGACAGTAGGTATCATACAAACTGTAAAAAAATCTAAAGGTCAGAAAGTTTGCAAAACTGCTCATTAAGCTAATGAGGCTTTTTGTTCAAGCTTTTTAAGACACAATAATAATTAAAGAAATGACAAATAATTTAAAATTTATTACAGGATTTTCAAAAATGTTTGAACTTACCGCGGTTGGAAGTACTCCGGTGCCACCCATCTCCGTATCGATTGAATCGTCCAAGAGACTGAACACTTCACCGGACTTCTCAGGAGACTTCCAGAATTCTTCGTTCTCGGAATTTCGCCACATTTCATTTAAAAAAGAACTGTAAGCAGCAGCAGGAACTTTGGTCGCTGCTCGTGTAACCAGCTCATCCAGCCTGTTCTTGCGCGCTGTGTAAGAAGGCGCCACGCTGCTAATCAGCATATTTTCAGCGTCAAGACGGACAGCGGTATACTCATGCGCGCGTTCGCCCGTTGCCAGCACGTACAACGGGGTATTGCCGTTGGCGGTTGACGCAGCGCCAGCGAAAGAGATACGAAGGTTCTCATCGGCGTTTGCTGGCAAAATAGGCAAGGTTTTCTGAACTTTACCGCCATCGGCAGTTGCGAGAAAAACAGATACTCGCAGCCAATAATGGCCCTGTAAACTAGGTACGCGCTCAACAGACCACTGCTTGTCGGGTAGCTGTAGTATGCTTCCTCCGCTCAACAACGCGCGAAATTGATCCGCAGTTGCCATTATTTTAATTCACGAAAAAGTAAAAGAAAAAGGGCGATGAGCTGTAAGCGGTGTTATGCAAAGTAGGTTTTGGATTGTGAGGAAGACTGGTCGAGTTTATTGAGTTTCAATAAGTTCCGGGCTCTCGTCATCAAAATCCAAGAATTGCGAATCGAAGTATTTTATTGGACGGGCCGAACGCGACAAAGAACTCGAATCTGCATTCAAGTTCTCGATTTCGATTGATGACATCTGCACTCGATCCGGGAACTTGAGTACAGAGTGATGTTATTGGACAAAGTTTGGTCGATCGATCCGATGAATTTAATATGACCGACCGTAATATTCAAATTCAAAGTCATCGGCTGTCGCCCCTGACGAAACTCGGAATGAACTCTCGTCGTTTTCATTTCACGGAAATCGGCTTCATAAGATTTTTGAACTATTTTTCTGATGGGGCCGTTCTGGCGAATAGCTGACGAAGCTATCGAGGAAGTTATTGACCTTTCACAGCCTGCAATATACTACACCCAGAAGGAAGACGATATCATAGAAATGGAAACAGACGTATTTCGCTCATCGCCAGTTAACGCTCCTCGCTCATCGCTATACAAAACAGTTTGCGACGATGAGATATTATGCTTTCCGTGCGTTGAAACGCCAATGCACTCGAAAAGCGCAGAAACTCCAATGACTACAAACTTGCAAAATACTAGCGACTCTCGCGCGACTCAGCGCTCATCGGACTCTGATGACACAATAAACACGCAAGAGTCTAGTTCGCGAAAGATCACAAGTGTTGACTTCAATGAGATAACGCAAAGCCTTGAAGCAAGCTTTAGTTCGCACTCCGTGGGTGACGAAAAGAGTGAAAGTGTGCTGAATGGAACTAAGGTCGGAAAAGAGCGAGCAGTTTACACATCAGCAAAAAGAAAACCCAAAGAAAAGAGTCAAATATCAATCAAAGAACGAAACCTTTCACAATCTGACATGGAAAGTATTGCAACTTATCGGTGCAAGTGCAAATCGTTTTGCTCGTTAATGTTTCACACATCAGCTTTAGCTGCTCAACGCAAAATGTTTTGGGACTTGTCTAAAAAAGATCGTAAAGAATGGATGATAAGAGATCTTATGAAGAGCGGAACC
This sequence comes from Cymbomonas tetramitiformis, assembly GCA_001247695.2. Taxonomy (NCBI): domain Eukaryota; kingdom Viridiplantae; phylum Chlorophyta; class Pyramimonadophyceae; order Pyramimonadales; family Pyramimonadaceae; genus Cymbomonas; species Cymbomonas tetramitiformis. Next base: position 9,108 of record LGRX02019846.1, on the reverse strand, counting down.
AGAACTTGTGACTCAAGATTCATATTTATGTTCTTCATATGTGACAGACCGGTAAGTTTGCCAAAACTGCTCATTAGCTTAATGAGCGGTTTTCCTTCTTTTTTATAGAATCCCCTTGAAGAATATTTTTTTGTTCATATTCCTGAAAGTTTGCCAAAACTGCTCATTAGCTTAATGAGCGGTTTTCCTTCTTTTTTATAGAATCCCCTTGAAGAATATTTTTTTGTTCATATTCCTGAAAGTTTGCCAAAACTGCTCATTAGCTTAATGAGCGGTTTTCCTTCTTTTTTATAGAATCCCCTTGAAGAATATTTTTTGTTCATATTCCTGAAAGTGTGCCAAAACTGCTCATTAGCTTAATGAGCGGTTTTCCTTCTTTTTTATAGAATCCCCTTGAAGAATATTTTTTGTTCATATTCCTGAAAGTTTGCCAAAACTGCTCATTAGCTTAATGAGCGGTTTTCCTTCTTTTTTATAGAATTCCCTTGAAGTATAAATGTTTGTGCATATTACTGAAATTTTGCCCCAACTGCTCATTAAGGTAATGAGCAGGTTTTCCTCTTTTTTATAGAATTCCCTTGAAGTATAAATGTTTGTGCATATTACTGAAATTTTGCCCCAACTGCTCATTAAGCTAATGAGCAGTTTTCCTCCTTTTTTTATATTATTCCCTTGAAGTATACATGTTTGTTCATATTCCTGAAAGTTTGTCCAAACTGCTCATTAGCTTAATGAGCAGTTTGACTCTTTTTGAAAAAATTCACTTTGCTTGTATATTTACAGGTGTGCTCGGCCTTCTACCAGAAGGTTTACAAAATAAGCCAAGGCTATTTCTGCGACGTACGCGAGCGCGTTCTCTCTGGAAGAACAAATTTCATTCACGGGCTGACTGGCAGTGAGGCAAATCGGCGTTTGTCCAACAAAAAATCAAATGTCGTCGCCTTCGTGAATAAATATGCGGAAGAACAGGGCGAACCTCAGCCTCATAAACCTGAGACGCATCTCCCGTCGGGGAAGACAAGAGAAGAGATTTGGGATGACTATCTCGATTCTTTATCTATTCACGACCGCAAATCCAAGGAAGTCTCCTTGCCGTACTTCTACGAAATCTGGAAAGACGAGTTCAAATCTTGGCTCAAAGTTCCGAAGTGCAAGCGTTTTTCGCAGTGCAGTGTATGTGCTTCGATCAAACTCTTGAAGGAGGGCACACCTAAATCCCAGCACGGTAAGCTAAATTCTGAAAAATATAGTATTTGCATTTGTTTTACGTTGTTTTAGAAGTTTGTATATTAAAACGTTTTTTTTTTCAGGTCAATACGACAAAATGCGAGAGGTGCACCTTAACCAAGCGCGTGCCGAGCGTGAGAAGTTCTACAAACACGGCCGAAAATCCAACATGACTAAGAGCATCAAGGAAAACAAGACGTGGTGGAAATATTCCTCTGTCATCATTGACGGGATGACCCAATGGACGACGCGCCTGCCGCATTTCAGGCGCATGCCATCATATCTGGACCGAAAGGACTTCTTGGACGTGCACAATATGGGTAGCATCATCGAAAACGTTGGCCGGTTTATGGACTTCAACTACGCGAATTACGGTGACGACGCCAACTTCCTGCTGAACGTGCTGCATCGTGACGTCACTCGAATTCAAGAGCACCGTCGTAAAGGGGATGGCGAGGAACCGTACCCGATGCCGGAAGTGTTATACGTCCAGCTTGACAACGTGGGCACCAACAAGAGCATTATGCTTTTGGCGTATATCTCTTGGTTGGTTATGTCTGGCGCGTTCAAGAAGGTGAAGGTGAACTTCCTAATCGTCGGCCACACCCACGAGAACATCGACCAGATGTTCTCGCGTTTTTCTGTGCGCTTAAAACGCAAGCTTGCGATGACCCTTGACGAAATGATGGAAATCGCAAAGGAGTGTTTCTCGGATGGCATCTTCACGACCGCGGTGGCGAAAGTGCACGATTTGAAGACCTGGTTCGGTGGTCGCTACGAGAACGTCTGTGGCATCTCCACGCAGCAGACCTTCAAAGCGTTCAAGAACGAGGCCGGCGAAGTGGTCGTGCAATACAAGATGTATTCCACCGACAAGAAGTGGCTACCAGAGGAGGGCCTCAAGGTGTTGAACTCTATGCCCGAGAACCTGCCTGATTTTGTCAAACCGAAAGCCTTCTCCAAAGAAGGGCTTACGAAGCTCGAGGATCTGGTGGACGGGATGCGGACCATTTTGAGTACGACGTTTACACCTACCCACGAGGCGTGGTGGGCGGAGCTGTTGAGGAAGCAACGAAAGCTGACCGAGGAGGGCATTTTCGAGGAGCCCAATGTCCCGTTCGTTTTGCCGAGCAAATTGCACGCACGTTTGAATGCCCCTTTGGTGCATGCCCTGGAAGCTCCTCTCAGACTCGCCGAAGCTCAGATGCCAGCAGCAGCAGAAATTCCAGCCCGAATTCAAGAACGCGTAGAACGTGCACCGATTGCCGTGTACACGGGCAAACGTAAGGCGGTGAATCGGGCTGCTAGAAAAGCTGAAGCGTACGTGGCCAACCCGGTATGGGAGGTTTCGTTCGATCAGATGACCGTAAACAGCTACGCCGTTTGCTTCGGAGAAATCACGGGCGTGAAGGCCAACGATGTATGCCAATTCCGTGTCAAGCTCAACGGCAAAGAAGGGTCGGACCCCCTGATGCTTGTCCGAGTGCATGCACGGATTGTCTACGCGAAGGAGTTGAAGTACAAGTACCTGAAAGTGAAGACATACACGGGCACTAAGGAGCGAAGACTCGGAAAGGTGTTGGCAGGGAAAGCGGGAGCCTTCTGGGAGAACGCATCCGATACGCCGTCAACTGAGCCCTTCAAAAGTGCAGAGATATTGCTAGCGTGGAACATCGCAGCTAACGAAGCAAAAGGTTGTATCCCAGAAGAACAGTATGGGCAACTTATAGTGGCACTGCTTGCGCAAAGAGCCAAGAAAAGACGAATTGATAACGGGCAAATGGAAGAAACAGAAGGCGATGAAGACAATAGCGAAAACGAGGGAAATGAGGAAGTGCCGACCTGTCCAGACCGGTCCAGACCTGACCAGAGGTGTAAATACCAAGACGACGGTAGCGATGTTGAAATGTGAATAGAATCAGCTGACTAAGACGCACGAAATAGATGTACATAATGTAAATACGATTATTAGAGAAATCTGATATGGCAATTGCTCATTTCTTTTGTATGTCATGCTCGCTACCATTTACAGCACAGAAAATAAATTGCATGCTTCACCGTGTCTTGGAAACATTTTCGTACGTGTCTTGTAATTTTACCGTTGCGGAGGCCTGCGAGCAAAATTATTTTCAACATTAACATTTTCAGCACATATATTTTCTAAATATCGCCAAAAACAGCTAATGTCAATTATCTACCCTAATGTCAATTTCATCGAATACAGTAGCGTGTTCATTGACGATCGACTGATTTTTGAGGGTGCTATCACTCTCGAGATGCGTAAGGTTATCGCCGACGTTGCTAAACGGGAATGGGAACTGCTAGGCCTGACGGAGTTCATCGTGTCCGTACGCAACTTTACTCACGGGGAGCACATCATGTTCTTTCGGGGAGCTAGCACCATTCCCGGGATTAAGGCCACCATGCAGTCCGATGAACGTGGGCATCGTGAGGACCGCCGACTAGTTCCTCTGAATGCCACCCACTACCAAACTCTCACACATTCGGTTCCGTCGTTACCGAATTCCCGTGCCTTCAAGAACAAGGAGACCTTCTCCCACTGCCTTTCTGGGATCTATCCCATCCCCTTCCTGAATATGGCATGCGAGTTAGTCAGCGCTGATGCTGGCACATCCAACTTCTATTTGTACCCCACCCGCATCCACGGCGTCGACTTCATCTACATGAATTTGACCCCGACTGGCAAACTGCTCGGCGATCTACGTGTGATCGGGAAGGTGTCCACGTGGATGGTTATGGAATTCGCTGGCTGGATCACGAGATCGCGGTCCACTATCCATAGCGTTCTCAATAGGCCGGCGAGCGTGGGGGTACCCAACCGATGAGAAAAGTCGGGCTGACCTGGATTTTTTCTCGTTTCTTACTGTGGGTGATTATCGTATATATGCAACATATTGAATTTGCATGCTCACGTATGCAGGTCCGCAAGGTGTATCCAACATATTGAATGTTGACTTCACAATATGCATACAATATGTGGGCAATATGTCCGCAACATGCCTTCATATTATTTGCGACATGCATGGTGCATGTCTCCAACCCTATACTACACATATCAAGGTATGTCTTACGCGAGGTCGACTTTACACAAAACTTCGATTTTCTAGATCGTGAGATATAAGCGATTTAAGTTTCCGCTTATGTATGGTTAAGTATGGAGATAACTGAGCGGCATCGACCATAACTTTTCAATGCCTGGGGTCAATTGCATACCCGGAGTACGCAATATGTTTAAATTGCTTTGAGCGACATGTTTATCGAAAAAAATCGGAAGTTTTGTGTAAAGTCGACCTTGCGTAAGACATACCTTGATATGTTGAAGGCATATTGAAATAACTCTCTGCATCAAAACTTCAATATGTCTCCAATACATGAGGGCTCACTGCAATACTATGTTGAACATATGTTGGAGCGCTTGCAGGCATATTGCACACATATTGTAACATTTTGTATTGTATTGAACATGTATTGTCAATACGCGTGCAATATGCCTGCAGTATGTGTTCAATACGATGTATTGCACGCGTCTAGAAACGTAGGGAATCTCAGTCAGGCGCACAGGAGTATGCACTGTCCCGTGCTGCGCCAGGTCATGGATGTCCACCCCGATGTGCCGCATAGTAATCCAAATTCGATTGGTGTCGGTTATAAAGTGACTGGCGTTTCCGGGCATGGTTGGCAGTCGGTAAGAATAGTGGGACTCAGCGCCATGGCTGAAAGTCACTGAGGGAGAAGAAGATAGGTGATTTCTCAATCAGAAGGAGGCTCCTTCCAAGGTCCAGAGTAGCACATCTAGACGCCGGGGTCGCGAGTCGCCATTGTCGGAGGGCGGTGGAGAGTCCGCTGGTGACGGATGATCAGGATCGGCTGAGTCATAAGGCGATGAATCGATAGCCGGTGGATCAGCCAGCGCCGGTGGATCTGGCTGTGCTGGTGCCGGGCTGCCGGCGCCGGTTGCACCGGTGCGTGGGCCACCTGTCAAGCCGGAGCCACCTGTCCTCCCCGCTGCTCCCACCTCCCCGTTGCTCGTTGAGGAGGGAGTTGGATGCATTGAGTGTGCAGTGGGTTCGCCAGCAATGCTATGGCCCATGCCATCTGACCTCCCCGCTGCCCCCACATCCCCCTTGGTTAGGGCGCAAAGTCCAGGCGAGAGTCGCACCCTGCTGCTGGCGCCTTCGCCAGCTGGCCACATCAGAGCGTGAGGGTGCGACTCGGGGTTCAGGTCCCTGTCTCTGCAGATGCGCTTCGTTCCGAAAGTTCTGAAGGTTCTGCTCAGAGTGAACTGTTCGGGCGGCCATTTCTCTCACTGATACCAGGGCGTAAGGCGCTGGTCCGGCAGAAGCCGCTCCAGCAGGCTCACTCTGGGACGCGTTCTCGCTGAATGGCGTGGGCAGCTGTCCATGCGGTGAAGTCGTTACAGTAGCTCCAGACCAAGTGTGCGGAGTCCTGTAAGTTGCAGGAGGGCTTCGCTGTCGCGGAGCGGGAGGACTCAAGTCGCGCGTTCGCAGTGGGCTCCTGCGGCGCGGCGGTGGAGGGGTCCGGTCCCGAGCCCGAGGTGGACTTCGCTGGCGCGGCGGCGGAGGGCTCCTATCGCGGGCTCCAGGCGGCCTCATTATGCCAGGTGAAGGGGTCACCATGCTGGCATACCGCTGAGGGGTCGCCCTCATATTCAGCCCTGCACCAGGGGTGTCAACCGTCAGCACCCGTGGCGACGCTGCTCTTGCATGACGCAGCGGCGGATTAGGGAGCGGCTTAGGTACCGTTACCGCTTCCTCCATTGGAGGTGTCAAACAGGTCGTTCCAGTTTCCAGAGCCAGAGGGGTCGTGCTACTGTGAAACTCAGGGGCCTCAGCTGACAAGGTTGACTTCCTTTTGGGTATCTGGAAGTCCGGCTCACCTGCTGCTGTCGCAGCTTGCGGCGGCTGGCCCGGAGAGGGCGCCTTGTATGTGCCCTTAACGCCCTTGCCAGTGACTCCAGTGGCAGCAGCTCCTCTCGTGCTGCGCTGACTGGGCTGGCGTCCTCCCGTACGCCTGGGTGTGGACGTAGGCGACGTTGGAGGTGAGCGCCCCGTGTTAGCGTTCTGCATCATGCTGCGTTGGGAGCCGAAAAGTGGAGATATGACCGTTGGTGAAGTCAAATCTGTCAAATTTGGTCAAATTCCCCAGCAAACTCAGAAAAACATTTGATTGTCGCAGTGGTTGTTTTGGTTGTTGCAGTGGAAGTCGTGGTGAAACAAGAAAAATGCTTTTCCGTGTGCGATGCTGTTTCTGGTGGTCAAATTTCGAACATAGAGTGAAAATCTGCCAAATTGGTGAATTTCTGCAGGCCATCCCGAAGCAATCTGGGAAAATTGGCTGGTTCTCAGGGGTGGAGACTATTTTTAACCATCAAAGGATACGAAAAAATGGGAAAATATTCTACTGGACTTCAATCTCCCCCCATGTGGTCTGTTGAGCTCAAATTTGTCTAATTATGACTCTGTCGTGACGGTTGACCATCCCAATTTAAAATGTCGAAATCGGCGAGGACCCAGGTGTCGGGGCCAGTCTCCAAACGAAAAAAACTCATCAAGAACTGGCTGGAATTTTTTCGTCAACGTTAAAACGGCCTCCGAGGTCCTCCTTTTTCAATCTGACTAATTGACCACTTTTCACTCCCAGCTCGGGGAAATTGGTTGTCAATCCCGGTGCAATCTGACTTGGTGGCGGCTTCAGCTCCCACTTTCTGACCACTTTGCAGCATAACAGGGTTGATAGAGCACCTGTGGTCATGCAGGGTGGAAGGGAAAGAGCAAAAGGCGCAGAGCAATACCACGTCCAAGTGAAGCTGTCGTGAGGACTTGACTGTGTCCGAGCAAAGCTCAAGGGTCAGTCAGAGGTAAATTTGCTTCCAATCTTGGGGCACAGGTCCGTTTCTCGGCAATTTTGCAGTGTACAAACAGATGAACAGTTGCACAAGGCTACAATTAGGCAATTGCAATATCTTTATGGCAGGAAAGATTGACCAGTATTTTGACAGGGTGAGCAACAGCTCTTCCAAATAATTACTTTAAGCTAGAACTGCCTCCACTGGGCTACAATTCATGTCTTATACTTTCAAGGCGCGCCCTTTCAGATCTCTGATCGATCTGTCCTATGTCAGCTGGCACATCATCATCTGCCACCTATACAATTCCACATCAGAGAATCTGCACATTAATATCTCTCTAGCTTATCTAGTTGCCTCTTGCCCTCTTCCTCCGAGGGGGCAACTCAGATTCGTCATCACTGTCAACCAAGTAAGAAGTAGGAACAGTCTTCCTACATTCAATTATGATAGGTGGCTTCTTCGGCTTAGATTCGGTCTCCACCACAGGGGCTGGAGCATCATCAGATATGGCATCAGACTTCGGCTCGGGGATAGGCTGATCCTCTGGCTGAACGGGTGAGGTCGGGGATGTGCCCCTTGGCACCCAGATAAGTTCACCCTTATCATCCATGATCAGCTGCAGTCCCAGTCTCTTCAACCTTCGAGCTTCAGCCTGTTCCTCAGCATCGTCAGCTACCAAGTCATCGAACTCACTGACGTCACCCTCGGTGTCAGTGTCATATTCACCATTCCCGCCACCCACCAGAACACGGTTTTCACTCATTTTTTCTTATCTTTTGCTCTGGCGTACTCGCTCGCGTCCTCGTTGATACATCCACGGGCATTCTGAAGGCCAGCTGATGACCGAATTGTATAAAACATGACACGCGGTATAATTTTCATGGACTTAAGAAAAGATAAGAAAACATAAGAAAATTTAAGCAAACTTAAGCGTGAGATAACTGCATGGCGAAAACCTCGTTCTAGTGTATCCATCATCTAAGACAGAATCCGTGTAGTCATGGTTATTCAGCCTGCAGTATCATATGTCCCAACTGTTGGCAAGCAGCATCTACGCCATATGGCTAAAGATGGCAAGTATAACCTTCGGTTATTCTTGGGCATGGTCGGCCAATTCAGGAGATTTATCCCGAAATTCTCCAAGATTGCCGAGCCACTCATGTATTCCATGTGTCATATGAAAACAGCCAACATATCGCCCTATGGCCCTACTAAAAAGAAGCCATCTCCTTTTAGCAAGGGGAAGTGGTTTATGCCAGTCGGATCATCATGAAGGTGATAGAATTGAGAAAATCTATTGAAACTTGTATTGAAAATGACTATTCCTTAAAATAAGGTATTGCACCTAAGGAAATAAGGGTTTCATCGTCTTGTTTTTCACTGACTCTAGTTCCTGAATCCAGAATCACATATAAAATATATTCTATCCTGTGCATATAGAAAGTACATTAGATTCAGATTCTGAGCATACAAGTGGACCTGAATGCACTCGGGTTTGTACTGAGATTGCAAGTTTCCAAGTTTCATTCTGACATCGCTACTTATTTGTGGAATAGCATACAATGGTATAAACCATCCGTATATGTATTGACATAATACTTGTGGTTTCATACCATTTCGGCACATGAGATACGCATGCTTCATTGAGGAATTATGACTCTTTGAAAGCTCATTCTGGAATGTTTAGAAGTCTGTCACCTCGTCCATTAAGCCACGAAGCCTTGGGAAAAGCCATGGCGGAACTCGAACCCGCAATCTGCAGATGGTTTCCAAGCGCAGTTCATTCTCATCCTGGAAAGTTACATAAGTTTTAAATTAGTGGCAAATAGTCATCAACATGTCACAATTCTGTCGGCATTGAAATGACACATTCATCATTCATACTTCTTTACCATGACAAGTCCCTGAATAGTGTATGCCCAAAAATAAAATGGACATCATTGAGATATGTGACCATGTACTGAAGAAGATTCATATGCACACATATCACT
>LGRX02019845.1:0-17921 GCA_001247695.2 Cymbomonas tetramitiformis | reverse complement strand
GTGTGAACCCTCTCCGCCCATCTCTGCCCAGTCTGAGCATACTCCGCCCACCTCTGCCTAGTCTGAGCACTCTCCGCCCATCTCTGTCAAGCCTTAGATCAACTCCCCTATCACCAGTCTCGACTCTGCACGGAAATTCTTAGCCCACCTTGACCAAACGCGGGCACCTTCCGCCTATCTCGATCAAGCCCGAGCACTCTCCCTAGCCCGAGCACTCTCCCTAGCACAACCCAATATAGCCCGGCACCAAGGGTTTTCTCGATTCAAGCCACACAAGGTGCTCGCTATCAATCCATGCCAAGCTCATCTTGACCTTGTGAGTGGTTCACTAGCTTTCCTTACTTAAACTTCTCACAGAAAGCCAAAAATCAACAGATACCTGACTCTTAACGAGCGACCATAAGCTCAAGCAGACACTCTGGTCTTGTATTGTGCGATGCTTCGATAATTCTATGCTCCTCCAATAGTTCACACATGCATCCATCATTTTATCGGACCACCATCAAATACATGTATGATGGAATAGAATTCTCATATAGCTGTTTGTAGCACAAGCAAAAACCTTGAGAGACGAACGGCAGTGCTTCAAGTCAACAAACCAGGGTTAAACGACGACAAGGAGAACCATTGCGTGTGCGCGCGCCCGTCCCTACCTTGCCTGCAGCGGCCCGATACAGCTCCGCGGCCTTGGCTTCATCCACCTGTCCGCCCAAGGTCGAGCGGTGAGAGAGCATGTGAATGCATCGTGCTGGACTTGGGGTGTACCAAGCGATAAAGTAGTGGATCCCAGGCACTTCATGAGGCTTGCCTGCAGCCGGTCATGCGCTGACTGAAACGACAGTATGGGGCATCACATGTGGTATGCACTTCGTGAGGCAGTAGAGCACGCAACTCGAGATGCGTGAGTCGTTTGTGAGTAGAAGCTGAGATGGTGAGAAGAACAAGGTGAGAAAGAAACCAGCAGTTGCTCCCACCTGAACACCAGATCCCACCGCGTAGCACACCCCTCAGTGCCATAGGCTGCGCCCAAATCACACTGCGCGTTCATATCTCCCGCATTAGCTTTCAACTTGAGCTCAGTAAGAGACATCTGCGCGCCTTTAACCCGATCTTCCATATCCTCCTCGGGCATCGCAGAATCTGGAGACATCCGTTCCAAAATCTCTCATGAGCACCTCTGTTTAGATCCAGGCAAAAAAAACACAACCGGGAGAAATTTCACATTTTCCCCGCGACCGGCGCCTCGGGCAAACGGGCAATCACTCTCACTCCATCGCCCGCGTGCACGCTGTCCACATGCCCATTACCGTCGAACTTTATGCTTGCGAAAAGAAAAACGCGCTAGGCCAGAGTGTCGTGAACGTTTCTGCGCGCGGGCAGGATGGGCCTTCAGGTTATGCACTTGAACACGGACATGCTCCTGTAGGCTCCGCCATGCCGTGCAAAATCGCATGAGGGCATGTTCGCAGCACATTGTGACGCACTGTGGCGTCTGGGTCCAGAGATAACGGGTGCTCACCCGTCAATACGCTATGAACAGCTGAGTACCGCGGCCAAACAGCCGTCTTCACTCCCAGAACTCGATAAGCATCAGCGCCGCGTGTGAGGATGCACGTGTTTAAACCGGCCAATATCGCTTATAAGTGCTGCCTTAAGCGCCAAAATCATACGAGGGTCGCAATAGGAATATCATCGGTCTCCCGTGAGGCGAACAAGAACTTGGACCGCGCGTTCCACCGACGCGCGTAAACGAGGCCGATGGAAGGCGCACCGTGTAGACCAAGTTATTTGGTAGGGCGCATGTGTTCAAGCCTGTCGTCTGCGTTACTATAAAGTTAAGGCTGGAGAGCCGAAAGCAAACTAGGCCAAGCTGGAAGATGGCACAGCTCGTGACTAGACGAGACGTTCAAATTAATGGGCCTGTTCACCCCGGCCTCCGTTATGGCATGTTCCTCTTTTCTCCGTTGGGGCCTATGCTCTTGAGTCTCGTGCATACACAGTTTGGTTCTCTCGTCTGGAATTAAATCAAGTTTCTTTTTATATATACTTTTTCTCCAATTCTCGTGCAGGTGTTCGGACGTTCAGACTTCAGACCAAGCGAAGGGCTGTGACTATCTCGTTCATGCCCAATTATCAACACCTTTGTATAAAATGGTCATATTTCGGAGAATATTTGACCGATCATGGCATATGACATCGCTATCGCCATCGTCTACGTCTAATCACATGACCATGTATGACATGACATGACATGACATGACATGACATCTGAGATGTGAATTTTTTCAAGACAAGGTCGCATATATAATAATATATAATTGTACACGTCTACTTCTGCATCCTATTTTAATAGCATCAGATTTGGGGATGTTCTAATTTCGCCTTTTTATCCTCCATTGGTGGACTTGAAGTTCAATGCCCTCAACAAGTTGAGTGTTGGGAGTGGGGAGCTCTTGGTCTTGAGTGGAGACATCGCAACCAAGGGCTTCAAAGTTCTTGCGGCCAAGAAACCCATGGGGGTCCGTGGTGTCATGGTGTTCCATATGTGGGATACGGATACCCTTGTCACAACAAATAGAAACTTGAAAAGAAATGCCGATGACTTAAGTGCCGTGTAAACCACTTCATTCATAGTGAGTATTAACACTTAACTTCTTGTGCTTTGCAATACTTGTATTCTTGATATCCGTATGCTTCCTTTCCTTCTTTATGTATGTGTTCATAACACTTAGGATAACTATCCTAACTAGCCTTGCTTTGCTTCTATTCTTGATAAGAGCATATGAGCATCCATATTCCTTTGCTTGTTTCATTATGTAGGTGCATAAATAACTTTGCATACTTTACATATTCATACATGTGTGTGATAACAATTCCCCTCACCGCACTTAATAACTTTGCAAACTACGTATATATATTCAAATATTTGTGTGCTAACAATTCCCCGCCCGCACCACACTACACGGTCAAGATACCCTATTATTTACGGCTCGTATATAGCCACAAGAAATGGGTATCAGATTTTCGGTTTCACTTATCCTATCACAACGAACAATATATCGTTGTGTTCGTCTATAAAATCCCTTTATGTATGCAAAGTTTCATCCCAACACACCTCGTGACTCAAAAGTTATTCACGGTCAAGATACCCTATTATTTACGGCTCGTATATAGCCACAAGAAATGGGTATCAGATTTTCGGTTTCACTTATCCTATCACAACGAACAATATATCGTTGTGTTCGTCTATAAAATCCCTTTATGTATGCAAAGTTTCATTCCAAAAGACCTCGTGACTCAAAAGTTATTCACGGTCAAGATATACCCTATTATTTACGGCTCGTATATAGCCACAAGAAATGGGTATCAGATTTTGGGTTTCACTTATCCTATCACAACGAACAATATATCGTTGTGTTCGTCTATAAAATCCCTTTATGTATGCAAAGTTTCATCCCAAAAGACCTCGTGACTCAAAAGTTATTCACGGTCAAGATACCATATTATTTACGGCTCGTATATAGCCACAAGAAATGGGTATCAGATTTTGGGTTTCACTTATCCTATCACAACGAACAATATATCGTTGTGTTCGTCTATAACATCCCTTTATGTATGCAAAGTTTCATTCCAAAAGAACTCGTGACTCAAAAGTTATTCACGGTCAAGATACCCTATTATTTACGGCTCGTATATAGCCACAAGAAATGGGTATCAGATTTTGGGTTTCACTTATCCTATCACAACGAACAATATATCGTTGTGTTCGCCTATAAAATCCCTTTATGTATGCAAAGTTTCATTCCAAAAGACCTCGTGACTCAAAAGTTATTCACGGTCAAGATACCATATTATTTACGGCTCGTATATAGCCACAAGAAATGGGTATCAGATTTTCGGTTTCACTTATCCTATCACAACGAACAATATATCGTTGTGTTCGTCTATAAAATTCCTTTATGTATGCAAAGTTTCATCCCAAAAGACCTCGTGACTCAAAAGTTATTCACGGTCAAGATACCCTATTATTTACGGCTCGTATGTAGCCACAAGAAATGGGTATCAGATTTTCGGTTTCACTTATCCTATCACAACGAACAATATATCGTTGTGTTCGTCTATAAAATCCCTTTATGTATGCAAAGTTTCATTCCAAAAGACCTCGTGACTCAAAACTTATTCACGGTCAAGATACCATATTATTTACGGCTCGTATATAGCCACAAGAAATGGGTATCAGATTTTCGGTTTCACTTATCCTATCACAACGAACAATATATCGTTGTGTTCGTCTATAAAATCCCTTTATGTATGCAAAGTTTCATCCCAAAAGACCTCGTGACTCAAAAGTTATTCACGGTCAAGATACCATATTATTAAGTTTACTGTTCCGCTGTTCAGCTGTTCAGCTGTTCACCGCATGCACCGCCCTAGACGACACTCAAATATATACGTGATAACATTTCACCGCATGCACCGCCCTAGACGACACTCAAATATATACGTGATAACATTTCACCGCATGCACCGCCCTAGACGACACTCAAATATGTATGTGATAACATATGTCGGCGGATCCTCACGTGTATCACTCTCGCGGTTTCAACAGATTCCGAAGACTCCTCAACGGACCGTTGCAATTGCGGTATGCCGGACAAGAAGGGTCAACTTGTAATATGCAAGGATGCCAACCCCAGCCATGTCCCCGGGGAGAGGTGCACCCGGAAGCGCATGCATAAAGAGCTGCGATGCTATCGATGCGCCGGCCGCAGGCGAGGCACAAAGCAGCTGGACGAGTTCAACCGCGAAACCGCCATCGGCTTCGCCGCGCCCTTTACCTTGGCTTTACCCGAAGCTACGGACGCCCATCTTCGAGAGCGGTTCGCGAGCATGTGGACGGAAGCCTTGGACAAGATAAAGAACTGGGAAAGACTGCCACCGGGGGTTGTACCCTTGACCGGGGGCAAACTTGAGGTTTTCCACTCTTCTGCGGGAAGCGGAAGCTCGAAGCTGCAAACCGAATTCTATGATACCGTCCTGCTCGAGGAAGACCGAAAGCATCTAGACATCTTCGTGGACACCCTCAAGGAGCAGCTCCTTCAACGCGTTAAGGGAGACTACCTACGTACTTGAGAATACTGCTTTTCTTATCAACATGGACCTGGTGCAGCAGAAATCCAGGGGCAAGAAGGAGGTCGTTCTCTCGACCCTATCGGGTTGGCAACCATGGCATCTGGACCAACCGTTGAACACACCCCTCGACGCACCCGCCCATCACTTGGCGGTTATCGGTCATCTTGGCCCAGCCTCTCCGACAACAATCTGTACCGCCCCGCACATGGCCGTCGATGAGTTGTGCCAACGATTGGGCGCATCCAACCTTGAAGGAAGCACCCCCGACAAGCTTGCTTGCGATAGGGACTTCTTGGAGCAGTGTCCGCTCATGTTCCCCAAGGAATACCTCGATGCCTTCGCCGCGGATGTTGGCGGAAAGGCGCGAGTGCAGTTGGGCGATTGCGCTCTTGTCGGCGGGGTACACCAAGGGGTCGCCAACTCGGATCGCACGCCTAGGGTTGTTTTCTCCGCGAACTTGGCCTTGCGGGGTGTGGCCTCCTACAACCCGGATGTGCAGTACAACCCGGCGAACACGGCCTTGTATTGGGGGTTTTGGGAATTCGGCGTCAAGGAGTACGTCAAATACCTCTTAGCGGGCACGGACCTCGCTGCCACATGCGATGCACGACACCAGATGATTCTCAAGTCCTTGGCGGTGGATGTTTCAAACGGCTTGAAGAAGGCAGTTGACGGCGCCGCAAACAGTTAGGAAAGTAGGAAAGTAGGAAAGCTACGAATAACTAGGCGAAATAACGGGACACTCGAAACACCTAGATGTAAAACCGTACTAACATTTTAAAGTGTGTATGTATTCAAATGGACATGCTACTACACATCACGCTCGTGGTGTGTCGCCAACCATGTTGTGCCTGGCAAACATGAATTCGCTCTGCGTTATTTAAGACCGTGCATTCCGGTTTGAGATTTTGATATATGCACGCTTGATGCATGTCTCGGATATATTGTGAGTTCCGGTTTCTTGATATTCATGTCCGTGATATCGTGAGTATCGTTATTTCATATTCCGGATGTCATTTGTTCATGGAATATCTCATCATATGGTTGATATTTGGGGGATTGGTATCCTCTAATGCACAATTGTTTTGTTAATGGGCTCGGTTTGGAAAATAAAAAATGCACTTAGGGGGCGGAGCCCCCACGGGGCTTAGATTGGGGGAAAAAAGGCACTTGATGGGGGTGGTAAGTGGAGCCCCACCGGGCCTGGCTTTGGGAAAAAGAAAAGTGTACTTGATGGGGTGTGGGGCGGAGCCCCCCACCGGCCTGCTCCGAATCCGTGATTGCTACTGAAATTGTGCGTTAATGAAGTTTCCGATGTTGATAACGTTTCGCAAAAACATTCCGTAGTAACGGGGGGAGCCCCCCCCCTGCCTGCCTTGATCCTCGAAAACATGCGAGAATATTTCACACAATAGCCGATTTCGATGGTAGTATGTATTCATCCGTGCTTGACGACTCCCGAAAATATGTTGTAAATCTTCTCATGCCGTGGCAATAGCTCCGCATATTTTCGGTGGTCCAACATTCTTAACTTTGGGTATTCGGTGTCTTTGATATACAGGCAATTGAAGATTGGTGACTCGGCCTGATGGGAATCCGGAGCGTCATTGCAACTTTAGCCATTATGATCAACAAACGGCTCATACGGGCCTTATTATGTTTGATGGTGTACTCCGCCGCGAATCCTACTTCTCATGATGCGATCTTCGACGAGAGCATCGCTCCCATGGAGTACGTGGTCCCCATCACGATAACCCCTTCCTCCACGACGCCCGCATAGGTGGCACTCACCACGACGGCCGGTGTTGGGCAGCAAAGGATACCGAACGCGTCGTGGAGGCGCGAGCACTTGCAACGGACTCGTACAAGCCGTATTATCGCGTCCCGTGAACGACAACGTGCACGGTTGATGGGACGCGCCCGTTCCCCACAAAGAACTCGTCAACAGGCTGTGGCTATGGACATCGACTATGATATGTCCGCCATCATTCCTCCCTCCGCCGATGCGGCCGTGGCGACTACGGGTGTGCGCGAGGCACCGATACTCCGAGCTGACCATGCCCCTGTCCAAGCACCGCCTTCCGCCCCTGAGGTCGACGATCCACTACCTTTAACCCAACTTGCTCAGCGGGCCTTCGCCATGCTCCTCGACAACGGTATGTTACCTACGGCCGTCACCGTTCCTCCCTCCGCCGATGCGGCCGTGGCGACTACGGGTGTGCGCGAGGCACCGATACTTCGACCTGACCATGCCCCTGTCCAAGCACCGCCTTCCGCCCCTGAGGTCGACGATCCACTACCTTTAACCCAACTTGCTCAGCGGGCCTTCGCCATGCTCCTCGACAACGGTATGTTACCTACGGCCGCCACCGTTCCTCCCTCCGCCGATGCGGCCGTGGCGACTACGGGTGTGCGCGAGGCACCGATACTTCGACCTGACCAAGCCCCTGTCCAAGCACCGCCTTCCGCCCATGAGGTCGACGATCCACTACCCACCACTCAACTTGCTCAGGAAGCCGTGGCCATGCTTATCGACGAGGGTATCTTTCGCCCCTTTCAAGCAGCCGCCTCCGTCGCCTCCGGGCCCGCTCAGCCCGGCCCCGCTGTTGTGCTGCGTCAACCTCCTCTCGCCGACTCTTTCTACCCCGATTATGGCGGAACACTAACGCAGATCGCGCAGCAAGCCGTGGCCATGCGCGTCGAAGGCGGTTTCTTGCCGCCTCCGGCTGTCGACGCTGCTCCCAATTTTATGCAGGCGGCCGCCTCAGTCGCCCCCAGGCTTGGTCAGCCCGATCCCATGGTTGTGTTACGTCAACCACCTTTCGACATATCCCACCCCGATGCGGGCGGAACTCTTACGCAGTTCGCGCAGCAAGCCGTGGCGATGCGCACCGAAGGCGGCATATCTCCTCCTCCGGCGGTCGACGCTACTCCCAACTCTCTCCAAGCGGCCGCCTCAGTCACCACCGGGCTAGATCAACCTGACGCCGTTCCTGTGATATGTCTCCCACCTCTCGACATATCCCACCCCGATGATGGTGGAACACTCACGCAGATCGCGCGGCAAGCCGTGACCATGCGCATCGACGCCGGCGTATCGTCCCCTCCGGCCATCGCCGCGGAGCCCTTTATCTTTCAGGCGCCCGCCTCGGTTGCCACCCTCAGTACTCCACGTTCGCGCCGAAAGTCTTCGACTCCTATTCGACGTTCTTCTAATTCGTCTGGATTGCAAACGACCACCCCACGTTCCGAACCCTTGTCCAAGACTTCCGCTCGGTTTGAGCCACTAAGTCCTCTACGACCGCTTACTTTATTCCAAGCTTTCAGGGGTGGGTGTGATACCACTCGATCTGCGCGTTTAACCACGACGGACAATCCTACGCCTACCCCACCGCCGATACCATCTCCGAGTACGGTTCCTTGCATCTCGTCGCCTGCGCATGCACCAAGCCCGATGGACCGTTTACTCCCCGGGCGAATGCTAAATGACGAAATTGTGGATTTGTATCTAGCGTACCTACGTCACGCCGAGAAGCAACGACAATCATCTGGCCAGGCCCCACGTATCCACTATTTCTCGGCTAGGTTTTATACGAAGTTAACGGAAGTATTCAACCCCGACCATCGGACGCAGGCATGTGGCACGGCTAGGTGGACGGGCTTGCACTATAAATTGCATAATCAATGAAAATGGCATTAAGAAGTCGCAAGAAGTTTCAAGAACATGTTAGAAGTTATAAGAAATCACCCGAATGCAATATTTTGCATTTTCGATAATTATTGTGGCCACAGGGCTGCTATACAAGTCGCAGATGGGCCGCGGAGCAGGATATGCATGTCTCGTGGGCGCGTGAGATATGCAAATGATACGGTGAAGTTATTAGAAGTTGTGAGAAGTATCTAGAAGTTATTACTAGGCATCGAGCAGTGATATTTCACATCGGGACATATTCACGGGGTGCTGGGGAGCTAATTTCGTCTGTAAACTGACTGCAACAACAGAAAATGCATGTCTCGTGGGCGCGTGAGATATGCAAATGATACGGTGAAGTTATTAGAAGTTGTGAGAAGTATCTAGAAGTTATTACTAGGCATCAAGAAGTGATATTTCACATCGGGTCACATTCGCGGGGCGTTGGGGAGCTAATTTCGTCTGTAAACTGACTGCAAAACAGAAAATGCATGTCTCGTGGGCGCGTGAGATATGCACGTGATACGGTGAAGTTATTAGAAGTTGTGAGAAGTATTTAGAGGTCATACCTAGGCAATGAGAAGCGAAATTTCACATCGGGTCATATTCACGGGGTGCTGGGGAGCTAATTTCGTTTGTAAAAAGGGCTGCAAAGCAGAAATTGCATATATTGCGGGTGCGTGAGATGTAGCACGTGATACGGAGAAGTTATTCGAAGTATGTACAAGTCATAACAATATACACCGCAACATGGCCGTATCTACAATATATACAATATATACATCTACATAACACTAGAATCTCACAGAAGTGCCAACAACCGCTGATGCTCCCTCAGGGGTAGCATGTGCACATCCCCCCTCTTAACTAGGCGAACATCCCCTACATTCTGGGAAAATCAGAAGACGTCTAGAAGACGTCTTCTGAACGTCTTATAGACGTCTTCGGGGAAATGATGTCTTCTGGTTTCCAGAAGACGTCTTCTGACGGGAACGTCTTCTGGAAACCAGAAGACACTCTTCGGGGAAGACGTGCCGAAGATGTGCGGAATGTCTTCCGGATTTCGGAAGACATCTTCCCGGAAGACGTGCAAAGGGCAGTCTTCCCGGAAGATACCCGGAAGATGTTCCGAATGTCTTCTGGGCCAGAATACATTCTGACATGTGTTATCGACACATATGTGATGATTATGCAATTTGGCCACATAGCTACTTCATACCACACGTACACTAGTCGCGTAATCACAGAAGACATTCAGAAGGCGCACGGAAGACATGCGGAAGACATTCCAGGTATCTTCCTAACAACTTCAGGGTTGTCATCATGCTCTGTCGCTATGATACATAATATACGGCTAAGTTAATTGATAGGTCTATCTACACATACATGTACGATTGCATCTATTCAACATACAGACCACTAAGTACGATGCCCGGCGTATTATCATGATCGCCGCTTGCGTCTTGCACCTTTCGGTCGTGAACCATCATCGTCGATGCACTCGAAAAAGTCAGCCTTTAAATCAAATATCACCGCCGTCTTCATCACATGATGTTTCTTGATTACAACTTGGTGCTCAATTTGAGCCGCCAGGATGAATGGATCAGTAGTGTCCCAAGGTGTCTCGGGATCATCCGGGTCGTATGTGTACACCACCTTTGCGGTATTGTCCGGCCTGTACTTCGAGTTTAGCTTGGCAAACCGTTTTGTCGTCGCTTTGTTGAATTCAGGGAACCACTTTCCCTTCACAAGAATGTACTCTTTCGCGGCCAAGTCGACCTTGTAGATGCTATCTACCATGGCGTACCTGCGAGTTGAAGCCACAATTATACTCTATAGTAAGAATCCCCGAAGACGTGGGGAAGACACACAGAAGACGTTCGGTACATATTCTGCGCACATTCACCAAAACGTAATGCACGGACGCACCGGTCAGTCTCGATTTCCTCGCCTTTGATGTTTTCTCCAGAGAAAAAGGCTCGGAAGTAACGTTGACAAGTTTTCTTCGTCTTGTCCTGAGCTGCCGTGCGATAGCAAACTCCTCGAACCACGACCGAGCCGAAAGATTGACACACGTGAGGAGGCCCTTCGACGAGTGCCGCTTCATTCTCCGTGAATGGTCTCCCCAGCCAGACCTTGGGGTCGCTACCGTGCATATGCAGCGGCACATCCATCAGGCGAGACGCTCCGGCTCGTGCGCCAATACTTCTCCGAACATAATGGTTTTCCCTGCGAATGTATACGTGCACAGTGTCAGGACATGTATTTACTGAAGACGTGTGGAAGATGCCTAGAAGATATATATAACGCCTTCCAGGCATCTTATGGGTTTCACTTTTTACTTACCTCTTGCAGTAGGTGACGTAGGCGTCGAATTTTGCCTTCAACTTGCGGTATTGGGGCACGTTGCCATGCATCCACAGCTCCAGCGCTTTCGTTTCAGCGCGGGAGAGTACATGGCGCTTGCCTTGTGTTCCCAAAACCACGGTGTTCGGCGCCCTCAACGGTGCGGTGGCCAAGAACGGGAGCACGGGTGGCCGGGTGGGATTGGTGGTTGCCTCCCGCCGGCGACGAAGTACCAAGATTAACCTCGCACCACATGTACCATCCGGTACCGCCCGAAGCCTTGCATAACACTCTGAACCGGATATGCATTGTTCTTCACCCACCTTCGAATCTTCCCGTTGAATGATTCGAACACGTACATCCATGTCCCCCGTATTGGATTATACATGAGGAGTTGGTCGGGGAAGTGGGAAAGCAAATGCGTGTTGATGACCAGCCAGTCAGGAGAGCCATCGCGCTCGAGTGACTTGAAGAACTCATCCACCAGATTTTGAAGCTTAGGAACATCCTGCAAAATCACCAAATAAAAGGCAATTAAGGAAGACGTGTGGAATGTACTCGGAAAGTATTCGGGATGTCTTCCAGATGTCTTCCGTACCTTACAGTCTACAAGCTCCGAAGTGAGCTCTCTCGTTATGACCGTCAACTGCCCGATCAAGTCTTCAAGCATGTTTTTTCGAGTAGCCCTCGTCTCTATCCCAAGACGCTAGCACGCTCATGATGCCCGCTTGTAGCATTTTCAACGCCTCGTGACACTTGAGCGTCTTCGGTCCGGTGTTCGTGCCGTTCGGACGCCACATCTTCTTATGGCCTTGCCCCCATGACCTTCCCAACGAGAGCTCCGTCATGAACTTCAAGGCGGTCTCTAGCGACCTCAAAGATTTCGACCCTTTTGCCCGCATCGGGATTTGAAACGGGCCAATTGCCATTGAATATCGTTCCACACCTGTCATTTTCCCGGGCGCGAAAGTTAGTGGTAACAGGAAGACATCCGGAAGACACGTAGAGGATACTTGGGGCACCTTCCGGGCACCTTCCTAGCTAGTGGTCGGGTTTTGACTGCATCACCTTTGTCGTCCCTTGTCGTCTTCCACCACGTGGGATGCATATCGTTCGCGCGAGCGTGCTCTCTTACACCCGGCGTAAAGTCGAACCCCATGAGTGCCTCATGGACATGTAGCCCAAGGTTTCGGAGTTGATGCATGCCGTCAAGGATGACATTCTTGGAAAGATCGAAATACGGCAAACGAGATAGTGCCGATGGGAACTTCACACCGGTTTCGCCGATTCCTCCTCCAACACTTCCTGAAGATTGGCCGCATTCTTACACGTGCTAAGCAAGACGTGTCGTTGGCCCGCGCGTCGAATGAACTCGTCGGTCTTTGGTACGGCGGGCCCTGCGTACAATAACAGGAAGACGCTCAGATGACATCCGGAAGATCTTGTGAATACATTCGGCATGTCTTTGGGGAAAACGGACCTGGCGGATCTTGCTCGCAAAACTTGTACAACATCTTATTTAGATGCGGGCATTTCCCCTTTCCCCGGATCAAACATTTTGCACACGCACAGAAGCTGCCCACGCCCATAATGTTCATAGCATCGACGAGCCCTACATAGTCAAACACGGCGGCAAGAAGCATCGCCCGGCATTGGAACACGTCGTCCGTGAAGGAGTCCCAACATGGAAACCCAACTTCCCAAAGTTCCAAAGCTCGTCTACCAACTTCTCGTAGAGGATGGTGGTGTTCTTCGGCTTCCCCGCCATCATTCCCCACAACTCAAGGTTCACAAACTTCTTGCGGATTTCCGGTGGCAAGTTCAACACTTGAAAGTAGATAGGGAAAACCCCCGACTTGTCCTTCCAAACGGTGGCCCCATCGGCGCAAAGCATGAGGATGACGTTGCGAGGGTCCTTGAAGAAGTCAGGATATGCAGCTTGCTTCGCCTTCCACTCAGATCCATCTGCAAGATACATAAATACAACTTAAATTCATTCAAGTAGTAGGAATCGGGAAGTTATACGGAAGATGTACGGAAGACATTCTGCGCATCTTCTGTACCTCTTCGGGGCAATTCAGGATATGCTCTATCAATGTGTTACTCACCGGGAATGTCTTCCAGAATGCCTTCCTCAGACTTTTCCCGCGTGGCGTGCGAACGCATGAGCCCAACAACGTCGGGATGGCTGTAAATTGCTTGAAGTAAATCCTTTAAATGCCAATGATAGAATTGGCACTTCGCCTTCCCCCGCTTTGCACTCGGGGTGGCTTCGGCATTCCGGGTGTCGTCCGCACCCTCGGCATTCCCCGCACCGCACCGATCCTTATCTCCCTCCCAACGGCATGCCCCGCACCTTGGACAGAAGTCAAAGTCCGCGAATTGTTTTTCGAACATCACGCATCCATGCGGGCAAAGATCCACCACTAGGAGTGGGATATCAATGACCTTAAACCGAGCAATGCTTTGTTTGAAGGAGTCGGGCAACTTAGAAAACACGTCCGGGTGATTAGTTTTCAAAATGTGCAGCAGTTGCCCAAAGGATTCTTGAGTCATATTGCCATCCAGATTCCACTCCAATAAGTCGAGTAGGGTATCCTCGGAGCTCGTCGCTGCGGTCTGTCATCGAAGGATAAAACGGAAGACGTCAGGAAGACGCACGGAAGACGTCCCATGTAACTTCCGGGCGTGTTCCGGGTACAAAAGACATCACACTATATACAATTTTCAATTCCGAGCAAAATATTCAAACAGTGAACGTTACCTCATCCATATCAGCCAAGTTCTCCAACGACTTTAATTTTCCTTCGATTTCTTCCGTCACCTTTCTAGCAAGTTCCGGGTCGACATGGTCGAGTAATTCGTCGAGCTCTTCTTGAACGGCTTCCGGGTCCGGCAAGTTTCCATCGGCATCGGCATCGTCAAGGGAACCGGAATCGGCATCTTCCTGTCAACCATAATCACTTTCAATGGGCAAGAGATACATACGTGCCAATTGTGAAGAACAACTGCATTACCTATCAGGAGTTACCGATTTTGATATGTACCTTCATTCTCATGAAGACATGCGGATGATACCCGGAAGATCTTCTGCACCTCTTCCGGGTACCTTCCGCGAGGGTTACCTGAGAATGATAGTCTTTCTACCCGGAGTTGCACACCTGATCCGACTCCTCGCCATCGGGATGTTGCTCATCGTCGTCCACAGCCTCTTCCGGAAGCGTCGGAAGGCATACAATCTGTTTGAACATAGTCCTATGTCGAGACCGTGTCCTCATGGTGACGAAGCGCATGGATGAGTGACACGCGCCACAATCACACCCCACCATCCCGGGCCCGCGGTTGGACGTGATACCAACGGCGGCCCCGTCATCTTCTTGCGTCTCACCCGCCAACTCGACGGGCGTGGGAGGCATGTTGCGGTGTGCTACGGGGCCTTTCATCCGCCTGCGCAAGCATGTCACACGCATCCGCCGGGAATAAGCTTGACCGGAATGAGCCCGGAAGATGCACAGAAGACGCTCGGGACGTCTTCGGAACGACTTCCGACGGAGCGTGCAGGCATACATATTTCATGGAGATACGGGCATGCCGTGCCAACCGGTTCGCACCTTCGTGTTGGCCTCTCCGGGGAGAGGGGGTCACGGTTGGACGTGATACCAACGGCGGCCCCGTCATCTTCTTGCGTCTCACCCGCCAACTCGACGGGCGTGGGAGGCATGTTGCGGTGTGCTTCGGGGCCTTTCATCCGCCTGCGCAAGCATGTCACACGGATCCGCCGGGAATAAGCTTGACCGGAATGAGCCCGGAAGATGCGCAGAAGACGCTCGGGACGTCTTCGGAACGACTTCCGACGGAGCGTGCAGGCATACATCTTTCATGGAGATACGGTCATGCCGTGCCAACCGGTTCGCACCTTCGTGTTGGCCTCTCCGGGGGGAGGGGGTCACGGTTGGACGTGATACCAACGGCGGCCCCGTCATCTTCTTGCGTCTCACCCACCAACTCGACGGGCGTGGGAGGCATGTTGCGGTGTGCTACGGGGCCTTTCATCCGCCTGCGCAAGCATGTCACACGCATCCGCCGGGAATAAGCTTGACCGGAATGAGCCCGGAAGATGCGCGGAAGACGCTCGGGACGTCTTCGGAACGCCTTCCGACGGAGCGTGCAGGCATACATCTTTCATGGAGATACGGGCATGCCGTGCCAACCGGTTCGCACCTTCGTGTTGGCATCTCCGGGGGGAGGGGGTCACGGTTGGACGTGATACCAACGGCGGCCCCGTCGTCCCCTTGCGTCTCACCCGCCAACTCGACGGGCGTGGGAGGCATGTTGCGGTGTGCTACGGGGCCTTTCATCCGCCTGCGCAAGCATGTCACACGCATCCGCCGGGAATAAGCTTGACCGGAATGAGCCCGGAAGATGCGCAGAAGACGCTCTGGACGTCTTCGGAACGACTTCCGACGGAGCGTGCAGGCATACATCTTTCATGGAGATACGGGCATGCCGTGCCAACCGGTTCGCACCTTCGTGTTGGCATCTCCGGGGGAGGGTCCTCGGGCGCATGGACTTCGGTATAGGTCATGTCCACAACTTCATCCATTGGGGCCGGAGGTGAAGGTGTAAGCCTTTGCGGATTCATCCGCCTATCCCCATCACTCACAAGCTCCGGAGGACGATGATATGGTTCGCCCGATGCGATTGCATCCCGTATCTTCAACACCATTCCTTGGAGGTTGACGCCAATGGGAGGCTCAAGCCGCCACTTATGTTGTCGAAAGTGCACCGTGCCCGGATCATCGGCCAAGTCCAATGGATCGGAGAAAATGTCCTCCCACGTATGCTCCTTAAAGCCCGGTCCATGCAAGTCTGAAATTGCTTGCACATAGCCAAAAAACTCTTGAACCGAGAAAAGCACATTAGTGGGCTCGGCTAAGCCGAAAGGTGGCCGGTTGCTTTGACGCGGCACGCAATACGAACCGCGTCCTCATGATCTTCAGCCCTGCGAAAACATTGTGATGGTGAATTCATAGAAGACACGTGGAAGACGTCTAGAATTTGCGCAGAAGATGCTCCACACATCTTCGGTTGTATGCATTCCAAACTGCATAAATGTGCATGATAGATGCATGTGGGTTATGGAGACAAGCAAGCACTTTGTTGCAGGGGAATGCTCATGAATGTAGACGGATTCCCCGAGCCATGCCGTCATCTCATGATCCAGCTCGCGGGATGGCGACACCGTAGACAACCAATCGTGCACCGCTGCCATCTTCCCCTTCAAGACCTCCGGCTTGGATTGACGGAAGACCTCCGCCGCGGATTCGGGGGGGGGTTTAGTGAGCATCGCTCGTTTGAAGGACGACATTTTGGTCTTTGGGGGCGCTTCCCCCTTTTGGAGATGCGCGGCACGTTTACTTGCCATTCTATCTCCTATACAAAGGACACTTGGCCAAGGTAGTGCGGAGGGCATCCTGAAGACAAACACTCAGAAGACGTTCAGAAGTCACCCAGAAGACACGCGGAAGACATCTCCCGACATCTTCCGGACGTCTTCTTGACTGTGCTTGCGGAAGATACCCCAGATACCTTCTGTACATCTTCCGAACACCTTCGGGGAATATATGTCTTCCTGAACCCAGAAGAGGTGCGGAAGACACGCGGAAGACACGTGGAAGACACGCAGAAGACACGCGGAAGACATTTTTTTGACATCTTCCGGACGTCTTCTTGACTGTGTTTGCGGAAGATACCCCAGATATCTTCTGTACATCTTCCGGTTGTCTTAGAGATGTCTTTGAGGAAGACATGTCTTCTGGAAATCTGCAACTTGTAGAAGTTCCCGTCAACGTCTTAACACCCCTCTTCGGGGCTAGGTAGACATTAGAAGACGCGTAGAAGATCGTCAAAAAAATGAGGAAGACGCCCCGAAGAGGGGTGTTAAGACGTTGACGGGAACTTCTACAAGTTGCAGATTTCCAGAAGACATGTCTTCCTCAAAGACATCTCTGGAGGGTAACAAGATGCACAGAAGATATCTGGGGTGTCTTCCGAATGTTTTTTGGGTGTTTTTGTATTTTTTGAAAAAAAAACTATAAAAATCGCGAAAAAACAAAAAAACATATAAGGTGCGCAATATTGGGCAAAACCGTACTGTGAAGGTAGAATTGCAAAAAAACAAGTGGTTTGTTCGGGAGAGGGTCAAACGTACCAAGTTACTAAGTTAAATCGGCCGCCTAATTTGGTAGAAGAAACTGCTCTTGTTTTAGAGCACCATCGCTCCTAGCAACGGTCGAAGAGTCGATCACGCGCGCAGCGGACAGTGCAATCTGCGGTCCAGATGAACCCCCCAGTCTTAATCGGACGGTCTCCATGAGTTACAGAAACTTAAAATGGCATGAAGGCGTGGGTGGGCACCCACGACGCCCCTTGTGCACTAGCGGCGTCGTTGGCGGCAATCGCCTCATCGTGCCACACGCACGGGGAACATCACTAGAACACAAGGGGAATCGTGGATGCCCATGCCTCCAAGGGGATTCGAACCCCTCACCCTCGCGCGAAACGCGTTCGGCTTACCATACTTGACCATTCGGCCATGCACCCACTATGATGGAAACCCGCTGCACGGCAAAACTAATATTCATAAAACCGCGTTTCCCTACAGAGAGTCCTCGATGTTCCCGTCAAAAACCATCTAGAGTTCACTCGACCGATCCGACGCGATAGGTAAAGGGGCTCGCTGATCGACGGC
>LGRX02019844.1:0-15141 GCA_001247695.2 Cymbomonas tetramitiformis | reverse complement strand
CAGTAGTGAGCGGCCCCAACAGCAGCACGGAGCTGCAGCTGCCCACAGTAGTGAGCTGCCCCGGCGGCGGCGCGGAGCTGCAGCTGACCACGGCAGCGAGCTGGCCCAGCAGCAGCGCGGAACTGAGGCCGCCCACGGCAGCGAGCTGCCCCAGCAGCAGCACGGAGCTGCAGCTGCCACCGGCATTGAACCGCCCCAACAGCAACACGGAGCTGCAGCTGCCACCGGCATTAAGCCGCCCCAGCAACGGCGCGGAGCTGCAGCTGCCACCGGCAGCAAGCTGCCCCAGCGGCGGTGCGGACCTGCAGCTGACCACGGCAGCGAGCTGGCCCAGCCGCAGCGCGGAACTGAGGCCGCCCACGACAGCGAGCTGCCTCAGCAGCAGCACGGAACTGCAGCTGCCACCGGCATTGAGCCGCCCCAGCAGCGGCGCGGAGCTGCAGCTGCCACCGGCAGCAAGCTGCCCCAGCGGCGGTGCGGACCTGCAGCTGACCACGGCAGCGAGCTGGCCCAGCAGCAGCGCGGAACTGAGGCCGCCCACGACAGCGAGCTGCCTCAGCAGCAGCCCGGAGCTGCAGCCGCCACCGGCATTGAGCCGCCCCAGCAGCGGCGCGGAGCTGCAGCTGCCACCGGCAGCAAGCTATCCCAGCGGCGGCGCGGAGCTGCAGCTGACCACGGTAGTGAGCGGCCCCAGCAGCAACGTGGAACTGCAGCTGTCCACGGCAGCGAGCTGCCCCAGCAGCCAATGCCCGTGCTGCCACAGCAGCCATCACTGGAGCTGCCCCAGCAGCAGCACGGAGCTGCAGCTGTCCGCGACAGCGAGCTGCCCCAGCAGCGGCACGGAGCTGCAGCTGCCACCGGCATTCAGCTGTCCAAGCAGCCGTGTGGAGATGTGTCCGCCCACGGCAGCGAGCTGCCCCAGCGGCAGCGCGGAGCTGCAGCTGACCACGGCAGCGAATTGCCCCAGCAGCGGCACAGAGCTGCAGCCGCCACCGGCATTGAGCCGCCCCAGCAGCGGCGTGGAGCTGCAGCTGTCACCGGCATTCAGCTGCCCCAGCAGCGGCGCGGAGCTGCAGCTGCCCACGGTAGTGAGCTGCCCCAGCGGCGGCGCGGAGCTGCAGCTGTCCACGGCAGCGAGCTGCCCCAGCAGCCCACGCCGGTACTGCCACATCAGTCCACTTCGGAGCTGACCCAGCAGCCCACGCAGGTGCTGCCCCGTCAGCCCACACCGGCGCTGCCCCATGAGCAGCCCACGCATGCGCTGCCCTCGCTGCCGAGGCAGGCGCTGCCCCCTCTGCCGACGCAGGCGCTTCCTCAGCAGCCTTACGCAGCACCCATCGGCTGGCCGCCCGAGGATCAGCGTCCGCAGACTAGCACAATGCCTATGTCTAGAGGCTGTACATCTGAGGCTCAGCCCCGGCAGCCAGGCATGGCCAAGAAGCAGCCCCTGCAGACCGGCGAGGTGTCCCATGGATGCATGGCTGAAGGCTGCATGGCCAAGACGCAGTCCCCACAACCCGGCGAGGTGCCCCATGGCAGCATGGCTGATGGTTGCAGAGTTGAGGTGCAGCCCCGGCAGCCAGGCATGGCCAAGAAGCAGCCCCTGCAAACCGGCGAGGTGTCCCATGGCTGCATGGCTGAAGGTTGCATGGCCAAGGCGCTGCCCTTGCAGCTCGGCGAGGTGCCCCATGGCTGCATGGCTGATGGCTGCAGAGTTGAGGTACAGCCCCGGCAGCCTGGCAAGGTGTCCCCTGGCTGCATGGCTGCAGGCTGCATGGCCAAGGTGTTGCCCCCGCTGGCGACGCAAGCGCTGTCCCCGTGGCCGACGCAGGTGCTGCCCCCGCTGCCGATGCAGGCGCTGCCCTCGCTGCCGATGCAGGCGCAGCCCACACCGGAATTGCCGCACGAGCAGCCCACGCCGGAGCTGTTGCACGAGCAGCCCACGCTTGCGCTGCCCCATGAGCAGCCCACACCGGGGCTGCCGCACGAGCAGCCCGCGCTGGCGCTGCCCCACGAGCAGCTCACACCGGCATTGCCGCACGAGCAGCTCACACCGGTGCTGCCCCACGAGCAGCCCACGCAGGCGCTGCCCTCGCTGCCAAGGCAGGCGCTGCCCCCACTGCCGACGCAGGCGCTGCCTCAGCAGCTAGCACCCGCGCTGCCACAGCTGCAGCTGTCCACAGCAGTGAGGTGTCCCAGTAGCGGTGCGGAGCTGCAGCTGCCCACGGGAGATAGCTGCCCCAGCATCAGCACGGAGCTGCAACTGTCCACGGCAGTGAGCTGCCCTAGCAGCGGCGCGGAGCTGCAGCTGTCCACGGCAGCGATCCCCTACCAAATAGGGACGGGTCCATGTGATTCACAAATCACATGGACCCCGCATGGACCTCACGTGGACCCCCGTGGACTTGGAATGGACCTCGCATGCCCCAAATGGTCAGACATTTCTCCCTAGGGGTCCATATGGGGTCCACTGAAGGTCCATGTGGGGTCCATACGGTTTTCAGTCACATGGACCTCACATGGACCCTCCCTACGGGTCCATGTGGGGTCCATGTGATACCTCTTAGTGTGTACGTAGCATGTGGACCCCACATGGACCGGTGAGGGCCACATGGGTCCGATGGTCAGACATTCCTACGGGTCCATGCGACGCATGGACCCAACATGGACCCCGCATGGACCAGTAGGTACAATCACATGGACTTCACGGGGACCACTCAGTTATCATCACATGGACCCCACATGGACCGGTGAGGGCCACATGGGTCCGATGGTCAGACATTCCTACGGGTCCATGCGACGCATGGACCTCGCATGGACCCGTAGGGAATGCATCACATGGACCCAGCATGGACCCCGCCCGTTTGGGCGCTCGCTCGATGGGTCCATATGATTACTCAGCAGGTCCATGTGATTATTAAGCGGGTCCATATGATTGTCTTGCGGGTCCATGTGATTATTTAGCGGGTCCATGTGGGCATTAAGCGGGTCCGCGTGATTCTTCAGCGGGTCCATGTGGGCATTAAGCAGGTCCGTGTGATTATTTAGCGGGTGCGTGTGATTATTAAGCGGGTCCAAGTGAGTACTCCGTTGGTCCATGTGATTATCAAGCGGGTCCATATGATTGTCTTGTGGGTCCATTTGATTATTTAGCGGGTCCATGTGGGTATTAAGCGGGTCCGCGTGATTCTTTAGCGGGTCCACATTATTATTCGATGGGTCCATGTGACTATTCCACGGGTCCATTAGATAATCAAGCAGGTCCACGCACGTGATTATTTAGCAGGTCTATGTACTCTCTTGTGAGTCCGAAAATGCTGCCGTTCGTGCTATCGCTGGGCATGAGATTCTCGCATGGCGGAGGAAGGCAAAGCATTGTTACAAAGATTGTGCATGCTAACAAAGCAAGCAAGGGCAGATCATCTTTCAACAAACGATAACGACGGAACTGTTAAACATACATGAACGTATTACATTCACGTATTATTTTCAGCCTATCCACCCTATCGTTATAAAATTCACTACAAACCAGGTTGGCACGAAACCTTAACATCGACGAAAGCATACATAAAATACTTGATGAACACATAATACTTAAAGGTTAAATATAACTAGTTACTCGCACAAAACTCCTAACATCCTACAAACTATTTTCCTATACCGTGAACGCGGAGATGCAACCGGCCGGTAAGCAGACCTGCATTGTTACAAAGATTGTGCATGCTAACAAAGCAAGCAAGGGCAGATCATCTTTCAACAAACGATAACGACGGAACTGTTAAACATACATGAACGTATTACATTCACGTATTATTTTCAGCCTATCCACCCTATCGTTATAAAATTCACTACAAACCAGGTTGGCACGAAACCTTAACATCGACGAAAGCATACATAAAATACTTGATGAACACATAATACTTAAAGGTTAAATATAACTAGTTACTCGCACAAAACTCCTAACATCCTACAAACTATTTTCCTATACCGTGAACGCGGAGATGCAACCGGCCGGTAAGCAGACCTGCAGTCGGACAACGAGACACGGAAATTAGTAAACGCATAATAAGAAAGAGACCGAATGCAATACAACCGCGAATAATAAAGAAATGGAAACCAAACAGCGAACAAGACAACCGACGATTTGAGTGTCGCGCACCAAACATCCGACTGTGCTGATGTTCGTGAGGGAGCTCAACTGGATACATCGTTCAACAGATTTCTGCGGGCACAAGGACAATCCGGTCAGAATATTTCCAATAAAACAAAATACGTATCGTCCGGTGGGGTGGGTTGGAATCAAACCAACGAACTTGCTCCAGTCCGAAGAACTGGGGAGACGCATGTCTCTTCCACCCCCAATGGCACAAACAAGTAGAGAAAGATTGCGCAAAAAATACGCGTCAGCAAACCATAATAAAAATTCAACAAGAAGGTCTACGTATGCATGAATATCACAGTATACAGAAAGCACACAGTGCAAGACTGCACGAGGGCTCTCTGAGACCGCCGACAAAACTGAGTGGAGGACTTTTGAGCTCCATCCTCCAAATGCTGAAAAGTCAATACAGTACCGAGCTTGACGTTGAGCTTGACACACGCCTATCGCCTTCACCGTGTCCCTGCGCTGTCGATGTCGATGTCGATGTCGATGTCGTGTGATGACGATGACGATGACGATGACGATGAAAGGCTACTGTGTCACGTTTACCCCCCCCGACCCCCGCCCCTCTTTCGCCAACTGATTTCCGTTCTTCGATTTTTTCCCTTTAGTTCGATTTGAAAAAATCGCACGCACAAAAATGCCGATATCTCACGGGGAAAAAACATTTTTGCTTTTTTGTTTGGCAGGATATATTGCAATCAACCTGCCCCTTTTAGTGCCCAAATTTTGTTTTTTTTCGATTTTTGGGTCGATTTTCGCTATCTCTCAACGAGGAATTCTTTACACCGCTGCTTGCCTCGCCGACGTTCTTTAGATAGGTCCACGTGAGGTCCATGTGACTCGAATCCCCAAAAATGTGAAACTGTGCGTCGGTCCCATAGGCTTCATTACGGGTCCATGCCGTCGGTCCCACAGTGGTCCGACGCAAGTCCATGCGAGGTCCATGCATGGTCAGACATTTTTGCACCACATGGACCCGGACCCACGCCTAGACCCAGTTGTTTTTTTTGTAAAATCTCGGGGACCCGCTAATCCTCACGGGGGCAGGGTAAGAGCGAGCCTTTAACACTGGTCGGTCCAAGCGAGGTCCATGTGTAACGCGTAACCCCAAAATGCACTTTTTTAAGCAAAAAAAGGCAAAAACACCTGTGCGTCGGTCCCATAGGCTTCATTACGGGTCCATGCCGTCGGTCCCACAGTGGTTCAACGGGTTATTTGGCAAGTCCATGCGAGGTCCATGCATGGTCAGACATTTTTAGACCACATGGACCTGGACCCACGCCCTAGACCCAGTTGTTTTTTACTTTACCCCATAGGGGCGGGCTGTGTTCCACCTATGGGACCATAGGGTTTATTAGGGTTGCGGCGTCTTGCTGCGGTGGATTCCGAACGGGTCCGTGTGGGGTCCGTGTGGGGTCCAAGGCATGGTACCGACGGGTCCATGTGGGGTCCCAGGCATGGTACCGACGGGTCCGTATGGAGTCCAAGGCATGGTACCGACGGGTCCGTATGGAGTCCAAGGCATGGTACCGACGGGTCCGTGTGGGGTCCAAGGCATGGTTCCTACGGGTCCGGGGTTCGGGACCGGTTATGGACTGAGTGATTCCTATCGGTCCGAGACCCCGCCCCCGTATAGTACTGCTCGCTTTAAACACTTACTCACCCCAGCGTGTACGACCTTTTGCAGGCGTTCTACCTGCAACATGCTGGATAAAATGGTTTGGCACTTGTCTACAGTAATACCTCACTTTTAAGAGAATCGACGATAAGAGACCAGCCAGCGTTTGGGGGGGTCGCGTTTTTTACGATGACCCTGAGCCTTTTCAAATCGTTAAGAGAATGGGTCCAAATAAGAGAACGGGAGCTGGCTAGATGAGGAAATATGGTTGGGAAACCATGTTAAACCATGTATTAAATATGGTATGGTCGCAAATAAGGAACAAACCTGGCTATCGCTGACCTTATTGGATCGCGCTTCGTTAAGCGCCGCTGGCGTGTTGGGGGGCGGGGGGGGGTTCACTTTTTTCCGATGAGGCTGGCTGACCGCATATCCCTGTTCTCTTAAATATGCAGTATTACTGTATGTGACGATAGATGGCGACTCCACAGGGCATACAAGGAAGCCGCCTTGGACGCTACGTTTCAGAGTATGGCATTTGTCCGTGTAATCAATGCCACCACCGAGGGCTTACGACACGTGAACTTGGCCGCCGTCAAATTCTCCGACATGTCAAACAATATGGTGTATACATTCCGCAACAGGAGTTCGAAGAAGAGAATGAGCGATCATCTCCCCGAGATGATGAGATGGGCGGTGCGGATCGTGACCATACCCCTCGGGAAGCCGAGGTGATATCCAACTTTGAAGCGTTGGCGAAACACATCGAGGACTTGGGGTTTGGGAAACAACTACGTGATGATGATGGCGAATCGTCATCCGGAGACGACAGCGGCGACGGGGAAGGCGGTGGCGAGGAGGATGAAGATGCCGAAGAGCTTACCGACGACTCTGCGGATGATTCCGATGGCGAAGGCGATGTGGTGAGTGCGGTGTTCAGGATGTGGTACCCATTGGGAACATGTGGGGGAACTATCGGTACGGGACGTGGTACCGGTCTAGGACCAGTACATACCGCCTCGTACGGTTACGGTAGTGAGTGCTGCTTGCAAGTTTAGGTACCCACATGGGACCGATACGGGACCTGTGTGAACGGCCCGGTCCCATGTATGGTACCGGATGGGGACCCATATTGCCCCATGACTTTACACATGCATCCTTCTAGTAAAATCTGAAACCAAGCATTCCAAAAACTGAAATCTAAATGCTCTAACGTAGAGCAAAAATAGCCCAAAACTGAAATATGGAAATCTAACGTAGACCAAATTGACCGAGGTAGAAAATCTGAAACCAAGCATTCCAAAAACTGAAATCTAAATGCTCTAACGTAGAGCCAAAATAGCCCAAAACTGAAATATGGAAATCTAACGTAGAGCAAATTGACCGATGTAGAAAATCTGAAACCAAGCATTTCAAAACCGAAATCTAAATGCTCTAACGTAGAGCTAAAATAGCCCGAAACTGAAATATGGAAATCTAACGTAGAGCAAATTGACCGAGGTAGAAAATCTGAAACCAAGCATTCTAAAAACTGAAATCTGGAAATCTACCGTAGAGCAAAAATAGCCCAAAACTGAATTATGGAAATCTAACGTAGACCAAATTGCCCGATGTAGAAAATCTGAAACCAAGCATTCCAAAAACTGAAAGCTGGAAATCTAACGTAGAGCAAAAATAGCCCAAAACTGAAATATGGAAATCTAACGTAGAGCAAATTGACCGAGGTAGTAAATCTGAAATCAAGCATTTCAAAAACTGAAATATAAATGCTCTAACGTAGAGCAAAAATAGCCCGAAACTGAAATATGGAAATCTAACGTAGAGCAAATTGACCGAGGTAGAAAATCTGAAACCAAGCATTCTAAAAACTGAAATCTGGAAATCTACCGTAGAGCAAAAATAGCCCAAAACTGAAATATGGAAATCTAACGTAGACCAAATTGCCCGATGTAGAAAATCTGGATAATTGCTTTACACAATTCATAACCGATTAGTAGCCTTGGTATGTATGTATCTATCAAGGATTTGATATATTATTGACATATGAGAAAAATATGCTTCTCGTACTTCATTCAAATCCATTTGAAATTATAACGGCTTAATAATATGTCAAAATACTGATATACTTTGAGTTGTTGTTGATATTTTTTGATGTATGCTGAAATGTTTTTATCCGGTTGACTTATTATTCATATATTCCCATTTTCACTAGTGACACATCACCTTCCCCGTGCACCCTATCTCGGGTGCGCCACCCCACGGGTCCATGCGAGGTCCACACATCACCTTCCCCGTGCACCCTATCTCGGGTGCGCCACCCCACGTGTCCATGCGAGGTCCACGCATCGCCTTCCCCGTGCAGTCCACCTCGGGTGCTCCACCCACTGGTCCATGCGGGGTCCATGCGAGGTCCACGCATCGCCTTCACCACGCAACCCATGCCGGGTGCGCCACCCCACGGGTCCATGCGAGGTCCACACATCGCCTTCTTCGCGCAGTCTATCTCGGGTGCGCCACCCTACGGGTCCATGCGAGGTCCACGCATCGCCTTCCCCGTGCAGTCCATCTTGGGTGCGCCCCCCACTGGTCCATGCGGGGTCCATGCGGGGTCCACGCATCGCCTTCACCATGCAACCCATGCCGGGTGCGCCACACCACGGGTCCATGCGAGGTCCACGCATCGCCTTCTCCGCGCAGTCTATCTCGGGTGTGCCACCCTACGGGTCCATGCGGGGCCCATGCTGGGTCCATGCGAGGTCCACGCATCGCCTTCACCACGCACCCCATCTTGGGTGCGCCACTCCCGGGTCCATGCGAGGTCCATGCGAGGTCCACGCATCGCCTCCCCCGTGCAGTCCATCTCGAGTGCTCCACCCATGGGTCCATGCGGGGTCCACGCGGGGTCCACGCGAGGTCCATATATGGTCCGTACGGTTGGGCGCCTATCGGAGGTTTGGTCCGTGCTGGTCCAACCTGGGTCCGAGCGATCATGTTTGGTCCAGGGTCGGTCCGGGGTCGGTCCAGGGTCGGCCCGGGGTCGGTCCAGGGTCGGTCCATGCACCACATGCTGCCTTAAAGCATGGCCATACGGGTCCATGCGAGGTCCCCCACGCCAGCGGCGAGGAATCCGTGGTGAGATTTCGATGGACACATGGACCCCACATGGACCGACGAAACACCGCATGGACCCATGGTGAAATGTCGCATGGACCGAGAAATCAGTGGTACCAAGTGTGGGACCCACCCCGGACCGATAGGAACTTTTGGACCAATCTAGTGGTAAAAGCCCGAAGGCTTCATCGACGGGTCCATGTGATCCATTTTTCACGGGTCCATGTGGGGTCCATGTGGTCCATACGGGTCCATATGGGGTCCATGAGGGGTCCCTATTGGTCCCGGGACCGCATGGACCCGGCCTTATTTGGTAGGGCGAGCTGCCCTAGCAGCAGCGCGGAGCTTTTGTTGCAGATGCCTACGGCAGCAAGCTGCCCCATCAGCGGCACAGAGTTGCAGCTGCCCACGGCAGAGAGCTGCCTCAGCAGCAGCACGGAGCTGCAGGTGCCCATGGCAGCGAGCTGCCCCAGCAGCGGCATGGAGCTCTTGCTGCAGCTGCCCTCGGCAGTGAGCTGTCCTATCAGCAGCGCGGTCCTGCGGCCGCCCACGACAGAGAGCCTTGTTGACTCAGTAACTTATTATGGCCCTGCAGCTCCAGCAGCCTGCGGTGATACTGTCTTAGCTGCCCACGGCCTTGCTTACTCAACAGCTCACAGCCTTGCAGCCCCAGTAGAAGCCTGCAGCGGTGTCATCTTAGCTGCCCATGGCCGTGCTGACCCAGCAGTTCACAGTCTTGCAGCCTCAACTGCCTACGCCGGTGCTGTTTCAACTGCTCACGGCCTTGCTGCCCTAGCTAGCAGCCCAACACAGTCTTGCCGCATCAGCAGCCTGCAACAAAGGTGTTGCCTCATCAACTGCCCACAGCCATACTGCCCCAGCAGACTGCAGCAGCACGGCCCCGGCGGCCCACAGCCTCAGTGCTCCCGCGACTTGCGGACTATCGCAAGGGAGTACGCCGGAGGCGCTTGACTGCTGTGCGATGGATGCGGCTTTTGGGTGGACGTATGAGGACTTCCTCTACCCAAATGGCAAATGGTACCCGATGGAACCGGAGCCAATTTTGATGCGGCCGCCCACGACAGCAAGATGCCCCAACAGCGGCGCGGAGCTGCAGCCGCCCACGGCAGAGAGCTGCCCCAGCAGCAGCACGGAGCCGCAGCCGCTCATCACGGCAGCGAGCTGCCCCAGCAGCGGCGCTGAGCCGCGGCCGCCCACGGCAGCGAGCTGCTCCCGCAGCAGCGGCGCTGAGCTGCGGCCGCCCACGGCAGCGAGCTGCCCCAGCAGCGGCGCTGAGCCGCCCACGGCAGCGAGCTGCCCCCGCAGCAGCGGCGCTGAGTTGCGGCCGCCCACAGCAGCGAGCTGCCCCAGCAGCGGCGCTGAGCCGCCCACGGCAGCGAGCTGCCCCAGCAGCGGCGCTGAGCTGCGGCCGCCCTCGGCAGCGAGCTGCCCCAGCAGCGGCGCTGAGCTGCGGCCGCCCACGGCAGCGAGCTGCCCCAGCAGCGGCGCTGAGCTGCGGCCGCCCACGGCAGCAAGCTGCCCCAGCAGCGGTGCTGAGCTGCGGCCGCCCTCGGCAGCGAGCTGCCCCAGCAGCGGCGCTGAGCTGCGGCCGCCCACGGCAGCGAGCTGCCCCAGCAGCGGCGCTGAGCCGCGGCCGTCCACGGCAGCGAGCTGCCCAACTAGCGGCGCTGAGCTGCGGCCGCCCACGGCAGCGAGCTGCCCCAGCATCGGTGCCCCGCAGACAGCTCAGGATGAGCAGCCCGACGCAATGGTTGATGGCTCAGCAACCCAGGACGCAGGTGCAAGCGATGCTCCGCAGGCAGCCCAGCACATGCACCCAGCGCGATGGCTGATGCCTCAGCAGCCCACGACGCAGGCGCGAGTGCTACTCTGCAAACAGCCCAGCACGTGCAGCCCGACGCGAAGACTGGTGGCCCAGCAGCAGCCCTCAGCGCAAGTTCTTTGCTTCAACGGCCCACAACGCAAAGGCAACTCTGCATCGACGAGCTCTTTTCACCTCTGGAGATGCATCAACGAGTCCCTGCAGATGTTTCATGCTGCCTGCTATGTGCCGCAACCGTGCCGCTGTGGCAAAACTGTGTCTCCGCTCTTCTTCCATGTAGGTGCTGGACAGGACGGGGCATATGCCATTGGCATTGTATCATTGCGTGGTTGGATCTTGCCGGCACGTGTCCCCTTTGTAGACGACCAGCGCATTTCCGCCAGACTCGTGTTTCTGATTGGTTGGTGACCACGACTTGGTCACTGGAGGACTTCTGAGAATACTACCCGTATGCGACGGAGCCGCAAGATACCGAGGCCTGCTAGCTTCGGGGCGCAGAGATTGCAGAAGGCCTGCAAGCTGGGGAATTACCATCGTACCAATCTGTCTGAGCGTTGGCAGCGTGAGGCGGAGAGGGCCTTTGGAAAACCTAGCAAGCAGAAGGGGACCCAGACCCAAGGACTGGGGGGCACGGAACCCAAGAACCGAGAGCTTAGTAGCTCGACTCTTGTCACAAGTGCATGCTCAAACCTCAGACAATGTATATACGGGCCGGACAGCCTAGCGAGGACGTAGGCGCGCCTAAAAGGGGGGGAGAGTTGTACTAGGGTACATCACGAGTCAGTACGAGAGACAGGCGTGTCAGAATGACGAGTGACAGAAACGATGACAGTCACCAACCGGAAATGATGACAGTCACCAGCATGACCGAATGACACAGGTGACTGGCAGAATTGACAAAGGTGACCGACAGAAGTGACTGACTCAAATGTGACATTTAGGATTCGATCAGTCGAACATAACTGGAGGGAATCGAGGAGGACCTCAGTTATACAGTCACATCAGCAGATCTGTGAGTATTCAAATGAGAGACTTGGGAGGTGACAGTCAGAAACATCTAAGTACTTATGACAGATCCCAGCTGATTGGTTGTTGCAGTCAGCAATGACTGAACACATGAAGTGGCATGGCAAGGACGAGTTACCTTAAGTAGAGAGCTGTGCAAGCTCTCGGGTGGAGTTTAAATTTGTCGTACATTGCAGCCACCTCTGTGGCTGTTAGGCAACTTGACCAAAAGAGTAATTAAAAAGATCCGATTCATATATATATATATATCATGCTTACAGCAATATATATCTCTTTGTAGGACTGAACTAGGTTCCCTGCATTGTGTAAGTAGTCTTAGAAGCTCTTAGAGAGCACCCCCGAACAGCTACGGACTGGACACCTACCGAGGAGACCAGGAAGCTCTCCCTGTACAACCGGCTGGACCCGGTGTTTTACACCGCGGTCAAGGTGCGGTATCCTCTCGCGGCCGATCTCGCGCATGTCTCCTTGGCGTCTCTCCGCTCCCTTGTGGTGGAGATTTATCAGGCTTGGGCGCAGACGGGGGCGGGGAAGGCAATCTCGGGCAAGAGCGGCATCTCTGCGCAGCTCTCCAGCACCGAGTACGGCGCCCTTCTCAGCAAGATCAACGAGCTTCAGGACTTGCTGCGGCAGCAACGCGGGACGGACGCGCTGCCGGCGCAGCAGCAGCGGCAGCAGCCGCAGCGGCAGCAGCGGCAGCAGCGGCAGCGCGGTACGCGGCGGGGATTCCGTGTCGGCACGCACCCGCTGCTTGCAGTCGGTCTCGACCGTGACGACCAAAAGGCGAAGCCCTTTTGCGGGAGGTGCAAGAAGGCGGGGGAAGGTGAGCAGTACCACTTCTACCGCGACTGTCCGTTGGGCGGGCGTCAGCATCCCCCGCACTCGGCCGCGGCATTCTGCATTCCCATCGACGAGGAGGACGCGGAGGGGTGCGTGCATTGGCCATGTGTGCCCTGTTCCAGCAGGCGGCGGATGATGGGGCCGAGGCTTTTGCCACTGCGGCATCTACGTACGGGCCGCCTGCGGTACTCTGTGCGGGTGCGGTGGGCGGGATCGATGTGTCCGCCTACGGCTTCACGGTAGAGCCGCAGCAGCCTGCTGACGAGCCCGCAGGTGACGACATTCATCAGCGGCTGGACGATCTCGCCGCGGAGGTCCATGCCGCGGCAAACTGCAAGGTGCACTACACCCACGCATCCTTCCCACCACGGGCGGTTCTCGAGCCGCATGCATCGGCTCTGGTGTGCGGCCCCGCGGCAGCGGGGAACATGCCGGAGGAGCAGGTTCCGGCAGGTGGTGCGGCGGCATCGGCATCCGCCGTGCCGGCACCTGCTATACCTGTCTCGCCGGAGGAGGATGTGAAGCCCGTGCCGCTTCAATCGGCGCGGGTGACTGCCACGACGGACGGTGAGTTCCCTGGGTTCGTTCAGACTGTCAACCACGCCGCCATCGCGCCGGTTGACCTCACCGGCTACGACACCGACGACTACGAGGACTTTGCCGACGGCAGCTTCCGGCTGAAGCCGCGGGGTTCGCCTCCGTCGGCCAATCATGTTTCCGGGCCGCCCGTGGACGAGCAGAGGACCTACGGTTGTGGGAAGCCGCCCTGGGGCTTTCCTGCCACAGTTGGGCCGTGGGGAATTCCTTTCCTCCTTTCCCTCGTTCTTTGCATCTCGATCATGGGGGTGGCAGCTGTGCCCGATGCTCAGTCGGCTGCGGGATTGCCTTCGCCTGGTGGTGATCTCGATTGGGAGGCTCCGTCAATTTTCTCTACGAATGAATTTGTTGAATCCGTGATCCCGGCTCAGAGTAAATCCGGCAGATGGGGGGCTACTTACGATTGCCCCCTGATTTTTTTTTGTGCCCCCTGAAAATGGTTTTCAGGGCCTGAAAATGGTTTTCAGGGCCTGAAAATGGTTTTCAGGGCCTGAAAATGGTTTTCAGGGCCTGAAAATGGTTTTCAGGGCCTGAAAATGGTTTTCAGGGCCTGAAAATGGTTTTCAGGGCCTGAAAATGGTTTTCAGGCCCTGAAAATGGTTTTCAGGGCCTGAAAATGGTTTTCAGGCCCTGAAAATTACTTTCAGGGTCTGAACTTGTTTTATACTAGGCTAGTTATACACCTTAGAAAAAACTTTATGGATAATATAATTTTTACACCAATTTTCAGGGCCTGAAAATTTCGAATTCACACTCTTAAGATGCCCCCTGAAAATGGTTTTCAGGGCCTGAAAATATTATTCACTTTTCGTGTTATATAAAGTTTAGAATTATATTCTCATGTCCTCATCTTGCCCCCTGAAAATGGTTTTCAGGGCCTGAAAATTTTACAGTGTTCCAAGCCCTGAAAATTCACATAAGGCATTTTCAGCGCCTGAAAAACCATTTTCAGGCCCTGAAAACGCCTGAAAACCATTTTCAGGGCCTGAAGACCATTTTCAGGCCCTGAAAACTCGTTTTCAGACCCTGAAGACCATTTTCAGGCCCTGAAAACTCGTTTTCAGACCCTGAGAACCATTTTCAGGCCCTGAAAACTCGTTTTCAGACCCTGAGAACCATTTTCAGGCCCTGAAAACTCGTTTTCAGACCCTGAAAACCATTTTCAGGCCCTGAAAACTCGAAAACCATTTTCAGGCCCTGAAAATGACTTTCCAGCCCCTGAAAATGTCTTTCAGGCCCTCAGGGATTCATTGCAAGTTGTGCATGCTCCCCCCCTATACTCATGTTATCCATTATTAAGTGTGCTCAGGCACGTGACGGGCATTCCTCCCAAGTAGACAACCCTCTGGAAGGGTATTCAACCTATAATTGCCGCTTAACACCGCTACTCAACCCCCCTTGCTTTCCACGGTGTGTGGCTAAGGATTGAATCAAGAAAGTTGCCTCCTTGCTTGGAATGCCCATGGCCCGCCACAAGAAGGGATCCACACAAATTTTGGGCTGCCAACCCGATACCTTTGTGTAGTCGGGGACTTGCCCACACTCTCCTTGCCACGGTCACATTTCTGAAGCACGTGTTTACGTGTAACACCAACAATCCTACCCAACATAATGCATGCCCCACACACATTTACATTTATATACATGCCTTACTTACATTGCCGCCCGCCAACCTAAGCGCATCTCTCTAATCATTTGCAAGATTGCAACCTACGTTCTACCATGGATGAATTTTTCACTTCTTCGTGGCTAATTCCTATGGCAACAACATTCTTGTCGGCTACTAATCAGATCATGTGGGTTAACAGCAACGGCGATGTCCACGCTCCCTCGATGGCTTCGCTGGTCATGTCGCGGCATGCTTTGTTGCTCCAATCGCTCCTGTTGCTCACCACACACACACCACACCAAACCACACATGCGCCCGGCATGTGCGCCCCC
>LGRX02019843.1:0-10959 GCA_001247695.2 Cymbomonas tetramitiformis | reverse complement strand
TTGCATGTGTTGCATAAATAACAAAATAACAAGAAATAACACAAATAACAGGTATACCCCTCAGCCCGGGATGGGGAAATAACAAAATAACAAGAAATAACACCACATAACAAGAAATTAGTGTTGCATGTGTTGGATAAATAACAAAATAACAAGAAATAACACAAATAACAGGTATACCCCTCAGCCCGGGATGGGGAAATAACGAAATAACAAGAAATAACACCACATAACAAGAAATAAGTGTTGCATGTGTTGGATAAATAACAAAATAACAAGAAATAACACAAATAACAGGTATACCCCTCAGCCCGGGATGGGGAAATAACAAAATAACAAGAAATGACACCACATAACAAGAAATAAGTGTTGCATGTGTTGCATAAATAACAAAATAACAAGAAATAACACAAATAACAGGTATACCCCTCAGCCCGGGATGGGGAAATAACAAAATAACAAGAAATAACACCACATAACAAGAAATAAGTGTTGCATGTGTTGGATAAGTAACAAAATAACAAGAAATAACAAAAAATAACAAAAAATAACAGGTATACCCCTCAGCCCGGGATGGGGAAATAACAAAATAACAAGAAATGACACCACATAACAAGAAATAAGTGTTGCATGTGTTGCATAAATAACAAAATAACAAGAAATAACACAAATAACAGGTATACCCCTCAGCCCGGGATGGGGAAATAACAAAATAACAAGAAATAACACCACATAACAAGAAATAAGTGTCGCATGTGTTGGATAAATAACAAAATAACAAAAAAAATAACACAAATAACAGGTATACCCCTCAGCCCGGGATGGGGAAATAACAAAATAACAAGAAATAACACCATATAACAAGAAATAAGTGTTGCATGTGTTGGATAAATAACAAAATAACAAGAAATAACACAAATAACAGGTATACCCCTCAGCCCGGGATGGGAAATAACAAAATAACAAGAAATAAATACCACATAAAAAGAAATAA
The DNA here is from genome assembly GCA_001247695.2 of Cymbomonas tetramitiformis. Lineage (NCBI taxonomy): Eukaryota > Viridiplantae > Chlorophyta > Pyramimonadophyceae > Pyramimonadales > Pyramimonadaceae > Cymbomonas > Cymbomonas tetramitiformis. The sequence goes on along the minus strand of LGRX02019843.1, from coordinate 9,965 downwards.
TTGTTGCATGTGTTGGATAAATAACAAAATAACAAAAGAAATACACAAATAACAGGCATACCTCAGCCCGGGATGGGGAAATAACAAAATAACAACAAATAACACCACATAACAAGAAATAAGTGTTGCATGTGTTGGGTAAATAACAAAATAACAAAAGAATAACACAAATTACAGGTATACCCCTCAGCCCGGGATGGGGAAATAACAAAATAACAAGAAATAACACCACATAACAAGAAATAAGTGTTGCGTGTGTTGGATCAATAACAAAACAACAAAAAATAACACAAATAACAGGTATACCCCTCAGCCCGGGATGGGGAAATAATAAAATAACAAAAAATAACACCACATAACAAGAAATAAGTGTTGCATGTGTTGGATAAATAACAAAATAACAAAAAATAACACAAATAACAGGTATACCCCTCAGCCCGGGATGAGGAAATAACAAAATAACAAGAAATAACACCACATAACAAGAAATAAGTGTTGCATGTGTTGATAAATAACAAAATAACAAGAAATAACACAAATAACAGGTATACCCTCAGCCTGGGATGATGAAATAACAAAAATAACAAGAAATAACACCACATAACAAGAAATAAGTGTTGCATGTGTTGGATAAATAACAAAATAACAAAAAATAACAAAAAATAACAGGTATACCCCTCAGCCCGGGATTGGGAAATAACAAAATAACAAGAAATAACACCACATAACAAGAAATAAGTGTTGCATGTGTTGGATAAATAACAAAATAACAAATAACAAACACAAATAACAGGTATACCCCTCAGCCCGGGATGGGGAAATAACAAAATAACAAAAAATAACACCACATAACAAGAAATAAGTGTTGCGTGTGTTGAATATAACAAAATAACAAAAAGATAACACAAATAACAGGTATACCCCTCAGCCCGGGATGGGGAAATAACAAAATAACAAAAAAAACAACACCACATAACAAGAAATAAGTGTTGCACGTGTTGGATAAATAACAAAATAACAAGAAATAACACAAATAACAGGTATACCCCTCAGCCCGGGATGGGGAAATAACAAAATAACAAAAAAAAAACACCACATAACAAGAAATAAGTGTTGCATGTGTTGGATAAATAACAAAATAACAAGAAATAACACAAATAACAGGCATACCCCTAGAACAAGTGGCGGCGTTGTTCTGGGCGTTGTCGCGCAATGAGGACACTGAGTGGGCACCTGTCGAGCTAAAGGCGGAGATCGAGAGCTTGGCAGAGATGGATGGAGAGGCCGTGGAATCCTTGGCGGCCTTGGTAGGGTGCTCCGAGCAGCTGGCGGTTATTGGTGCGGAGTTGCGCAACTCCGAGGAGATCACTATCTCCGAGGAGGAAGGGTGATGAATCACCCTTCTCGGTGGCGACAAGCTCGCCACTGACTTTCAGCAGTAGGCTGAGAGTTTCACCTGAAGAAGGTGATCCTATGCCTCGGCACTTTGCAGTGTTGGGCACATAGATGTACAACAATGTGTACGCGCCCCTCTTGACGGAACAGTCACAGCGTTTACCCGCGTGGCAGTGGCGAAGTAAGGGGAGGGCGACCTCGATGGAGGCTCTGATGCAGCGGATCCGGAAACAGCTGCGACAGAAAGTATCTGCTGCTGATATACAGAAGGACCTGGACAAGGACCTTATTAATGGACGGCGGCGACGCAATATTCCAATCAGGTTCCTAAACAGAAGGAGCAATCTGGATATGATGCGGACAATGGCAGACCTACCTCTCGCACATCACGCTGCAGGGGGTGTGGTACCGGTATGTACCCGGAAATCAATGATCACATCACATGTTGATAATCTACTTCAGCGAGGTGTGGTGGATATTGGTGAGTTACATCGCAGCCGGAGTTTGACAGCTCTGGATTTGGCGATGCCTCTAGCTACCCTTTTAAGGTATGCTTGGGAAGAGTTGTCTATGGAAGAGCAACTACACGCTATGTCTCAGGAGACTTCCACTCCAAGAGGCAGCAGACAGTGGGAGTTGGAGGGGTGGAAGCGTGTGAGGAAAAGATATAAGCCCATCTCTGTGCGTGACGATTCTGGAACTCTACTGGTGCTAGAATCCTTGCAATCTCCTGTGGCACGCCCATCAGCGGCGATATCTGATACGGGCAGGATACCAGGATCTGGGGGGGACATCCCTGGAATTCCTGATACGTGGTGTAGTTTATATCGAGTACACCGATTTCGAGAGATTCAGCAAGAAGCAGACCCAGCCACAGTTTATCAGGAGATGTTTGCGGAGGATATGCCTGAGGTACCGAGTAATTCAGGTGATACTCCATCTGAAGGCGATGATTCTGGAGGGCCGGTAGGTGCTACAACTCCTCCATTGTCGATACCGGAGGTTTCAGAATCTCCGACGCATGCATCAGCGGATGAACAGATGTCCACGCCCGATAACGACCTAAACTTCACGCAGCAAATGATGGCAGCGGGAGATCAAGACTCGAAACCAGTTGCGGACCACAACGATGCTGCAACTACTACTCATGTATCACCTTCAACCACCATGGACGCGCAACTGTCCGTGTTGGATAGTCACCCTCTGGATGATGATGACCTTGGAGGAAGTCACCCATTGGATGATAATGAGGAAGATGATGATGACCCACTTAAATGTGAGCGGGTGTGCAGCGATGGTAGTGTACGATGGGGACCCACTGAATACTTGGCTTCTGCACAAGATCCAGATGGACCCCTACTTCTGGTATTCTTCGCGTACTTGAAGGGACATCGTGTCAAGGTGCTGGTGGATTCTGGAGCTTCAGATATATTCGTATCTGAAGACTGCGCCAGACGCTGCAAGTTGACTACGCGAAGTGGACCCGCTATGCGTGTGACTCTGGCGGATGGCTCAGTCAAGACGACTGGTCATGTGGCTTATTCTAAGTTCACTGCCAGGACCACGACAGGGACCTATACTGAGCAATCTATGGCTATGCGGGTGCTACCCTTGGGCATCGCCGTGGACATGGTGTTGGGAGGGAAATGGCTACGCAGCTTATCTCCCATTACGCTGGACTATGATGGCAATGGCGCAGTGTCCTTTTCTAACAAAAGGAAAGGAGGCGGTGCAGAGAGGGTTACCATTTCCGGGTGTAATCCTGGAATCAGTGCTGCCCCTGGAGGAAGGAAAGGGAAGCGACGAGGAGATGTGGATTGTGCCGGGCTGATTGACGAGGTGTTCCTCACTTCGGTGCAGTTGAAGAAACATCTAGTGGCCGCGGAAACGCGGAGACTCGCGGGAGACGCTTCTTCAATGCCCGCATGGTTGATGATGGCTGCGAGGACCACAACCGGAGAGTCGGCTTTCAAGGTGGAAGCTGAGGATTTGGCCGTTGAGAAGGAGGACATCTCGAAGATTCCTACTGGCGCCAACGATGAATCGAAGAACCCTGTGTCGCAGCAGGACTCGCAAGATGCGGATGCCACTGCAGCGTGGAAGAAGAAGTTCAAGGACCTCTTCGACGAGTTTGAGCAGGAGCTGCGGGACTCTTTACCTTCTGGATTGGAAAACCTTCGACACGCTGACGAAGATCAGGCGAAGATTAACCTCAAGCCGGACAGAGAAGGAGGACCTCCCTGTAGAAGACCTTACAAGATGTCTGTGGAGGAGTTGCGTCAACTACGAGAACGCATTGAACAACTGGTGGAGAAAGGATACATACGACCCTCTTCGAGTCCGTATGCGGCTCCTTGTTTAATGGTACCCAAGCCAGGACAGCCCCATATCCTTAGGCTGGTGTGTGATTTCAGGCAACTGAATTCACAAACAATTCGAGACCGGTATCCTCTACCTGATATTCAAATGATGTTTGACGAGATGCAGGGAGCTACCCATTTCTCCACCTTCGACGCTGTAGACGGGTTCTGGCAAGTACCTATGGCACCTGAGGACGTGGAGAAGACAGCGTTTACTACTCAGATGGGAGCCTACGAGTGGTTGGTAATGCCTCAAGGCTTGCAGAACTCCCCGTCACAATATCAACGGCGAATGCAGCGAGCGTTGGGACATTTACCCTTCGTCAGAATTTTCATTGACGATGTGTGTGTTTACACCAGTGGGACCGTGGAGGAGCACTACTCTGCGGTACGCACATTTCTGTTAACATGCCGCGAGAAGGGTGTATACTTGAAGAAGTCTAAAGCACATATGTTGAAGTCTTCTATCAAGTTCCTTGGTCACACTCTGTCGAAGGAAGGGTGCCAACCTCAACATGATAAGGTGGCGGCAGTGCGCGATTGGCCTGCGCTGGAGAATGTTACCCACGTGCGGCAGTTCTTGGGACTGGCGGGATATTATAGGCGTTTCATCCACTGCTTCTCTGAGATAGCGCAGCCCTTGACCAAGCTGACCAAGACGGATGTACCCTGGACATGGGGACCGGAGCAGCAGTGGGCCTTTGAGGAGTTGAAAGCTGCTCTGGTTAAGGCGCCCATTCTGGCATTGCCAAATATGAAGGCGGCAGCTGATGGATCTGCTCCTTTTCTGGTGCAGACGGACGCTAGCGGAGTGGCGCTAGGCGGGGTCCTTATGCAAGACTGTGGGAATGGCCTGAAGGTGATTGCATATGAGAGCCGACAATTTTCAGCGGCAGAGCAGAATTACCATACTGGAGAGCGAGAACTGGGTGCTCTACATCATTGCTGTACAGTGACGTGGAGGCATTATTTGATTTTTACAGAGTTCAAGCTTCAAGGTGATCACCGCCCATTAGAGTGGTTAATGGAGCCGGGGCGTGAGCTATCTAGGCGACAGGCGAGATGGTACATGGACTTGGTGGAGGTGGGTGTTCCCCGTATGGAATATGTGAAGGGGGCTCTGTTGCTGGTACCTGACGCCTTGTCTCGCCGACCTGACTATGTGGTCAAGTCGCCTCGAGACGGGTTGAAGGAGGCGGGGGTATTGGACGACAAATCCGATTTACCCAAGACTTCGCTCGCTGCGATGGATACCTCCCACATCTTCGAAGAGGGGCCCTCGAAGAGCTATCCTGCATGGCATGCAGGGCAGCAGGCTTATCTTCACGCGGTGGACACTTTACAGATAGCGGAGAAAGCTATGGAGGCTACCCTGGCCTTTAAAAGTCGGGGGAAGTATCTGAGATCCAAGACGCTGGACAAGCGCATCACTTCTAAAGTGAAGGGGGTATCAGATAAAGTCGCGGAGGTCAGCAGTCGCACCGAGGACACTCAGACGACTCAGCAGAGGTCGGGTGGACTGGAACGCACATTGAGGAGGAGTCCCCGCTCCCAAGTGTTGCGAGTGAAGGAGGATGTAGAAACTTCTTTGCGGGATGCCGCCTCAGAACGAGGCGATGTGAACACCAAAGTGACCAAGCAGGGTGAACCGCAGAACAGGCGTTCTGTGCCTTCTGCCCTGAAAGGGGATGTGAAGGAAGACCAGTGCTCAGAAGTGCAGGAACAGTCTGCAGAAGCTCCACTGCCATCACAGAGGCAGCCAAAGAAGTCTGTACGGTTCCAGGCAGTTGGCTGGCACGGTATGCGTGTGCGGCAGGACGTGTTTGACCGTATCCAGGCTAAATATGGCAACTTCGACGTCGACGCCTGCTGCGATGAGCATGGCAACAATCGGCGTGTAAAGCGGTTCTGGCACAACTGCTTACAGGAAAAGTGGAGAGGGATGCATGTGTGGTGCGAACCCTCGTTCTCAGACAAACACTTGACAGTGGAGGCCTTGCTGCGTAAATACGTGCAGGAGTGGCGATGTGACCCCGAGAACACTTCCGCTGTGTTTCTACTGCCTGATATTCAGTCCAGAATGCCGCAGTGGAGATCCCTGTTCAGGCGAGCAGGAATGCGTATTGAGGAGGTAATCCCCACGCATGATGCGCAAGGTGAACCAGTACAATTGATGGAGGGTTCCAATGGGAAATTATTCGATTTACAGCAGCCTATGCTTGTAGTGTATGCGCCTCCATCGAAGCAGCGAGTACAAAGAGTACGTCAACCAAGAGGACGAGTACCCATAATACACGCAGGCAAAGCAGCCAAATTGCGTGACTCTCAGGAAGAAGCGTCTGATGCTGCTTTCTTGGAAGCCTTGAAGTCCGAATATACTAGAGATGGACCTCTCAATGAGCTACGCACTAAGGTAAAGTGTGCTCCTCACAGCCGCACCAAGGAGTTCTGTCTGGTGGGTGAAGTACTGTGGAGAACTGCATCGGGAAGATTTCAGTTGGTGCTGGGAGAGGACTCTCCGCTGAGAGAGATTATTATGCGCGAAGCGCATGAGTCAGCGACAGCTGGCCATACCGGCCGAGATAAAACGCTGGAGCGTGTTCTGCGAAGGTTTTGGTGGAGGAATGCACACCAAGATGTGGGAGAATGGGTTGCCTCCTGTTCAGTTTGTCAGGCGGTGAAGCCCAGATCATCTTTCCCAGATGGATTGCTGAACCCGCATTCTATTCCAACTCGGGTATGGCAGGATGTGGGAGTGGATTTCGTCACAGGCCTACCCTTAACTGAGCAGGGCAATGACGCATTTGTAGCATTTACATGCAAACTGTCTAAAATGGTACATGTGGTTCCTATGAATTTTGGGGACAGCTCTGCTGCTACAGTGGCACGTATCTACTTTGACACGGTGTGGAGACAACATGGAGCTCCGATGAAAATAGTCAGTGACCGTGATCCACGCTTTCAGGATACCTTCTGGAAGGAGTTGATGAGATTGATGGGTGTGAAAGTGGCGATGACTACGCCCTACAACCCTCGCTCTGATGGTCAAGCGGAGCACACTAACAGGGTGGTGGAGGACATGTTGAGATCGTTTGTGGAGGACAATCCAGAGTCCTGGGACTTATACGCTACGAACGTGGAGTTCGCAATCAACGATTCGCGTAATGATGTTACAGGCTTCACTCCATTTGAATTATGTTGTGGTGTGTCGCCCATGTCGCAGCTTGACATCTTCTTGGAGGCCGCTCAATTGCACAGCGGGCAACGAAAAGGAGGGGTGGGGACTGCACATGAATGGGCGTCGAGATTTTCGTCGCAGTTGCGGGACGCACGCAGCAAACTTGAGCTAGCACAACGCAGGCAACGAGACGCTTTTGATCAGCGACACACGCAGCGGGAGTATGCGGTAGGCGACTTGGTCTGGATTGAGGCTAAACATCTTACGGAGAAGTTGATGGACAGAGCCTTGTGCCGCAAGCTGAGCAAGCGGTGGCATGGTCCAGTTGCAGTTACGGAACGCTTTTACAGCGATCTGCAGGCGGAGATGCCTGAGGCAGACAGAGGGGCACCAGTGGCGTATAGACTGAAGTTGCCCCCACATTGGAGAGTGCATGACGTGTTCGCGCAGCACAGATTGAAACCCTACACAGGTGGAGAGGACACTTTCGCTCTGCGACAGCAGACAGTGACACCTGAAGCAGTGATGGTGGACGGACAGAAGGAGGCTCATGTAGAGAAAATCTTGAGCCGACGCGTACGCGTGAGCAGGGGCAAAGAAATAGAGGAATGGAAGGTGCGATGGACCGGGTTCTCTAACGCCCTTGACCAGTGGAGAACGCGTGATAAATTAGAGCGCGGTGCCCCATTACAACAGTTGCGGGATTTTGAAGAGAGACGCCTAGCAATGGAACAGCAGGTCAGGGATTCAGCTGCGCGGAGAAGGGAACATCGACGGCATCAGAATGCTGCGTCAATAATGACAGCGGACAGTGGGACATTAGTGCAGCAATTATCAGCGCAGTTCTGGGGTATGTCTAATAGTTCTGCGAGTGCGTGTCTTCCATGGGAAGAACAACACTTTACCGATTCTGGAGAAGTGGCGTATGTGACTGAGTTATCGCCAGCTCCAGTAAAACCTATCAGAATACTGGTACTCTTCAGTGGCACTGGCTCAGTTCAAAGATCCTTCTCAGAATGCTTTCCTCAGGCACAGACAGTATCTTTAGATTCTGATAAGTTCTGGCGATCTACGCATGTTACCAGAATTGAAGATTGGGAATATTGGAGCTATTACCCTCCTGGATATTTTGATGTAATATGGGCGAGTCCACCGTGTACCCAATATAGTCAAGCGCGAACTACTGGAGGACCACCAGATTTAATATCTGCAGATGCTTGTGTAGAACGCACCCTTGACATCATCGAATATCTCAGACCACGCTATTGGTTTCTGGAAAATCCAAAAGGGCGATATCCCAATGCTTTGCGATTCAGACCTGTAGTGGATCAATTACCTACCCCCTTGTTTTGCTCATATTGTATGTACGGGGAGAAGTATAAGAAACCTACTTGTATCTGGACTAATGCGCCGCCCAGCGTACCACTGCGGGAATGTACCTCGCAGACTCCGTGTCCATGTAAATGGGCAACTGGAGTGCACCCCCTTACTGCTCAACTAGGGCCTCATCCAGATCAGCAGGGGATGCAGAATTCTCGCGCAGTATATCCTATACTTGCTAAGTTACCGAGAACCTTATTTCAGCGGTTATTTCCCAGGAATACAGGTGATGAAGATGCTGGGGTGACATCAGGAGAAAGCCACCCCTAAGGGGGGGAGAGTTGTGCCAGGGGGCACGATAGACTGCCAATTACCCCCACGGAAGGGGGATCCGATTCAGATTACCGGCATATTGGGAGAAATATTGATAGGGAATCTGAGATCGTGGATGAAGAATGCAAAATCAGTAAATGTTATCTCTCTGGCAGAATCGTGAACGATAGAAATATTATTAGGAACGATTATGACAGAATCAACGGTGTTGGTACAATACTGTGACAAATGACAATAGAGATGACATTTATGGCGGCGCAGGTTGGGGAAAAACAGGGATTCCTGTGACGAGAGAAACTAGCCGAACAGCCTGTGCTATATAGTGATGAAACACGATTCCTTTGGGAGCTTTGTTACAGAATAAAAATGTTTTCGTAACACGGGCCGTATTGCATAATCACCGGTTGTGATATATATCGATTCGTATTCGATTACTCTGAAACTTCGTATATGCATTTGTATGCCCGTGACACAACTTACAAATCACTTCGGGATTCTTCTGTGCTTGCATCCCTACCGCTGAACTCGGCCCTGCTGACCAGCCTCAAAGTGGCTGAGTTTACTTCGATTGTCCTGGCAGCTTGATTAGCTTTAGCCCAATAGTGGGATGACCGGGTCAAGACCCCGGCACCCAGCTAGCAGTGATCGGTTTCCACCGAAGTGAATGTTAGGTGTTTGTTTATTATCTCGTGGCTGTATATCCTGTACCTGCCTTGCTAGGTAGTCACACCCACGGGTGGTGTGCTGGACTTCGGGTTTAGGCTTAGTTATTATGGGCTCTGACTAGCCCCTAGCCTGACCCTGCTTCCGTCTCGTGTCCGTGACATCCTAGCACTGTACTGTACAGTAGTACAGTACAGTAGTACAGTCTTGTTTCACTGTCTGGGTTTCCGAGAGCATAAAGCCTCGGCCAGACACTAGTTATGTGATTATCAGTTTGATGCTCAGCGAGCTTAGCCGGACAGCGTATCTGTCTTCCTCGCAATAACAAAATAACAAGAAATAACACAAATAACACAAATAACAGGTACCCCTCAGCCCGGGATGGGGAAATAACAAAATAACAAAAAAATAACACAAATAACAGGTATACCCCTCAGCCCGGGATGGGGAAATATCAAAATAACAAAAAAACAACACCGCATCACAAGAAATAAGTGTTGCAGGTGTCTGATAAATAACAAAATAACAAAAAATAACACAAATAACAGGTATACCCCTCAGCCCAGGATGGGGAAATAAGAAAATAACAAGAAACAACACCACACAACAAGCAATACGTGTTGCAGGTGTTGGATAAATAACAAAATAACCAAAAAAAATGTCACAAATTACAGGTATACCCCTCAGCCCGGGATGGGGAAATAACAAATTAACAA
>LGRX02019842.1:0-15061 GCA_001247695.2 Cymbomonas tetramitiformis | reverse complement strand
ACTGCAGAGGCCTTCGATCGACAACACCCAGCGGGGGACGTTTTAACGCTCACCGTTTAAACGCTCCAGAACAAGTAGGTCCTTCTCCTCCGCCGGCTCGCTTCCTGCGCCGCGCCTCTCGCATGCTCGGGCGTCAGCCCCCCTCGCACGCGCTTATGAACGGGGTGCAAAAGAAAGGTACAGCCAGACGTCAGGAACTGGCTTGAAAAGCATGGCAATCCATGTGCATGCAGCGTGAGATGATGGCAGCGCCTGTAACACGAAGCACGCGTGACGCCAATAAGAAATAAGAAAGCATACACACCCTGTCTCTTTGTTGTGCTCGCACCGAATGACACCGGTGTGACACAAATCCTTCTTCTGTGTTGTGCTCGCACCGAATGACGCCGGTGTGACACAAACCCCGTCTCTGTGCTGTGCTCGCACCGAATGACACCGGTGTGACACCAGCCTTTCTTCTTCTGTGTTGTGCTCGCACCAAAATACGCCGGTGTGACACAAGCCCTTCTTCTGTGCTGTGCTCGCACCGAATGACGCTGGTACATTGTACACAATGCCAGACCTATATGGCAGCAGGGGCGCTTCGGCCTGGCAGCACCTGTGGCCACTGCTTTCACAATGGACTTCGCCAGAGCCAGCGACCCCTGTCAGCCCAGCACCACAACCCCCGCACCCGGCGCCACCCCCTCACTCCACTGCTCGCGCCCGGCGCCACCCCTTCACTCCACTGCTCCCGCGCGGCGCCACCCCCTCACTCCACTGCTCCCGCCCGGCGCCACCCTCTCACTCCACTGCGCTCGGCGCCACCTCACTCCACTGCTCCCGCCCGGCGCCACCTCTCACTCCACTGCCCCGCCCCGGCGCCACCCTTCACCTCCACTGCGCCCTTCCGGCGCCACCTCTCACCCACTGCTCCCGCCCGGCGCTCACCTTCACTCCACTGCGCCCGGCGCCACTCCTCTCACCCACTGCTCCCAGCGCCACCCCCTCACCCACTGCTCCCAGCGCCACCCTCTCACCCACTGCTCCCGCCCGGCGCCACCTCACCCACTGCTCCCGCCCTCGGCGCCACCTCCCCTCACTCACTGCTCCCGCCCCGCGCCACCCTCTCACCCACTGCGCCCGGCGCCACCCTTCACCCACTGCGCCCGCCCGGCGCCACCTTCACTCCACTGCGCCCGGCGCCACCCCCTCACTCCACTGCTCGCGCCCGGCGCCACCCCTTCACTCCACTGCTCCCGCGCGGCGCCACCCCCTCACTCCACTGCTCCCGCCCGGCGCCACCCTCTCACTCCACTGCTCCCGTCACCCATCCCGCCACCCATCTGCGCCTCACAATCCACTAGCAACGTGCCACCTTGCTGATGAGGCACTCGACACATTTGGAGCATTGAGACGGAGAGACACGGCCCACTTCCTGCAGCTCTGCGGCACAGCCAACACACCAACTCGAAGAGTGTTTCCTCCGCGTGCTACACACAGCTGGCTAACTGTTGAGGGCGCGGGTACAGTCCTGCACATTTGCAAACGGGGGTCCACCCACAGGACGACTTTTATCATAGGTCTACCCATAGGACGCAAATGTGGGGTAATTGAATACACATATTTCTGAAGGGGTTCGTGGTGCTTCTTAGGATCCATTGGGTTGTGGTAGGGGGGCATGAATCGAGTGAAGAAAGTATGACACCGCGTCAACGCTAAAGGTTCCCTTCAACGAAGGCTCAGATCCGATAAAGGTACAGCAACAGCTTTGGTAGTGAGTGTGGTGAGTGCTCCCGCGTCTGCAAGCTGCAGTCAGATTTATATTATGTAAGCTCCCGCGTCAGCAAGCTGCAGTCAAATTTATATTATGTAAGCAGCCTTTGGACCGTGAAGAAAAGGCATGGAAGGAACACAGAGAGGAGAGGGGTAATCCTCGGAGAATATGGGGACGGCGAAAGAAGGAGCACCCAAGAAAAGATAGCAGAGGACAGATAGGTGACGGGACGTGACTGCCAAGGGGATACTTCCCAAGCAGTTTCAGAGCGCACCGCCATCAGAGGCTTCGCAGCGTCCACAATCTTCACATCCTCCGGGCCTGTTATTCCGCACAGACTGTAAGCCTGTAATTTTGTTGACTGATCACAAACCAGGAATGTGCACAGCAAGGTTGGCGCCTACTCCAAAGTTCCCTCCACAGCTTGCCCAGCTTCTTATCAAATATGCGGATATGTATCAAATATGCGGATTGTAACCGTACCAAAATCCGTGTCAAAATCCACCACATCGTCTGCCTCGTCCTCGAGCTCGTAATCTGCCTCGTCCCCATCTTTTCCGCCTGCAAAGCTCGGGAAGCACAAACGGCTGAAAGGTGACGTCCACGTCGACCTAAACTATGACTTGGCTGAGAGCCCAGCTCAACACCCCACGGTAACAGAAGGAAGACTGGATGACGGAAGAAGCTGGAGGAAGTGAGCAATAATTCGAGCTGGCGAATCGCGTCCGTCGCAATGAACCTTCGTGCCACGTGCCGGATATCACACATCGGAACTCAAGGAGTCAAGAAACCCGCCAGCGGGGCGTCTCACAAGGGGAGCTGTACCGAGTTCGAGTTCGTCCACCTCTCGCACGACATCCTTCAGCGTTGCGGCAGCTTTGACTAAAGCCTGAAACAACGTCGAAATTTTCAAGCTGGGCACACCTCAAATAGCGCTCATCAGGACACTTCACAAAGAATAGATCTAGTTTCGAAACATTAGTCGCAAGAGGTCAGTGGTTGCAGGGCGGAAGCCTACAGGAGCAGAACTGCACCCGTGACAAAAAGATCGAGGAGTAACAAGCAATACCCTTCCAATTGCAGCTCTGTTATCCGTCGGCAGCCGGCTGAGAAGCTTACATTTTTCCTTAAGCACCCCTGTGTGGGTCAGGGGAGGCGCACGGAGTCAGCCAAGCTCAGCCTGAGATCATTTGTGACCTAATCCAAGTGAGCTAGCAGCATTATACGCGAAAATCAAGCCCAAGTCGAGTACGAAGGAGAATACGAGTTTCTCTGCGTGGACAAAACCAGCGTTGCAAGGCGGACAACCACCCTTGTAGTGGAGCCGCGGTCGCTAGGGCGTATGAGGAGTAAGATGGCAATACATACCGACGAGCTGTGCCCCCCTTTCCGCGTGAACCTGTTGCTTCTGCTGATTTGAACTTGTGATGAACTTCAAAAACTCGAAGCATGCGTCCCCAACGTCGCCGAGGCCTTTTTCCACCGCCTATTGATGGCATACGCACGAGAACTGTCAAGTATCAGCTCAAGGCAAACGCGTAACTTGACACCTTCGGCCCCTCAAACTTAGTCAAGGAGCCGTTTCGTGAATCGCCACAACACAAACTTTGACAAAGCTACACAAAAGGGCGTGTTCCAGTCCACGGCACTTTCGTTGGTGACGGCAAAGATGTAACAAGATATCTCGTTTCCTCGAACAGGAATGTCGAAGGACCTCCAACCCACAGAGCAGGAGCAGGTCGAAAGCCAACACCAGGCACAATATCGCCGGGACACGTTAGGTGCAAGATCGTGCAAATACCTTCAGTAGGGAGGGACCTGCGCAAGGATAGTGGGCTTTGCAGTATTCCCGTAGGGCAATGCAAGTGACTTCAAAGGACTGCAAACTCGATTCTGCGCTCTCCTGGTCCACCGTAGACGCATCGGCCCAGAGAATCGCCAACTGAAAAAATTGAACAGTCGTCATCAATACTTCAGTTTCGGCGTCGTCATCAATTGGAAGTAAATGTGAGAGGGATATTCCGTTTGCAGTAAAGCACCTCACAGGACTTTCGATACACAAGATCAGCAGCTTCAGACATCTTTTCATTACTCCCCTCCGCTCTCCTATCCTGCCCACTCTGCACATTCTCCCATTTGGTGCATAGCACCGACTTGACGGACACTGCCGTCGTTTCACCTAACGTAGGCTGTGACATGCTATATTCGAATCAATATCGCTCAAAGAAAACTTTGCTGGTTTATAAATCAGAAACCGTATAGTTTCAGACGGATTTCAGCAATCGAATTCCATATTAGTAAACTAACCAAAAGAGAGCAAGCGCAGAACCGACGCAGGCAACTTGTGATGAAAATTTTTGTATCGGATTTTTGTTTCACTTTTTCTTTGACAAGCATCTGCACGTACTCGTGAAGGTCTCGGCCAGTTCTTTTCTCGACCGATTCTGTACCGTTGGATGTAGCTATCGCCCGGTACAGAACGAGTTTCGAGAACCGGTAGAGAGAACTGGTCGAGACCTTCACGCGTACCATTTGCACTTCATCTCTATGACGCGTCGTTAAAACTGGTTTGAGTGATAAACTTTACGTTAGAGCTCTGAGCTGCACAACTTAAACTGGTCCCTTCATTTTTAACAGGCGATGGGTAATTTCCCGAATCCGACAGTCCATATCAAAAAGCCGACATCCTAGAGATCAAAATACGATATATTCCTTCGTCGCTCCCCAGAGATGTCTTCGGACCTTTCGATGTTCACGATCTGAAAATATTGGACGGCTCAACTTTAGTTGGGCACCCCTACTTTGCGTACGTTAACAGCTTTATAACACCCACACGCACGCAACTGGTATGAGGTATCGCTGAATCGTTAATTTCAAAGTTGTTCTATTATGGAGAATCCCATTCATTAGAATTATTTCCCTTCAAGCTGAAGGGGAATTATTTCCCTTGCTATTGACGTCATTAGAAGATGTCGCCTCAGAAATATTTAACAAAGATACTCCTATAGCCTTGTGAATATAGTCAGGTAATTCTGGCTTGGGAGGCGTTGTGATGAATGAAGCTCGTTATTTTAGTCATTCCTGCAGCTCCGGTTAACACTCGACACAACTCAATTATCGTTGAATGCATCCGCAAGACATTCCATCCAATAAGGTTTTAGTTTTGCTGAAATCATTAAGCCGCTATTCGGATTCTGTAAGAAGCTAATCTTACGGGGAGTCTAAGCGCGCTTCATCATGCAGAATTTTCGGTGGAGCACCCGGTCGTGAGGACGAACTCTACAGACGTGAACAGGCGCCTCTAGATCTTCGTGGCAAAGTCTGTACACAGATCATAATCGATAGAATAATATTTTTAGCGTGTGAAGAGGTCTAGCGAACATGGGTGGTTGCTCGTCACAGCTCGAAACGCCGGTCACCGACATCCTCACGACCAAGAAGGTGCGTTGCCTCAGCTGAGATCGAAGTTGGGTTCCTTGCTTATAAAATTTTCCGTTGTGATATTCGATGTGATCATAACAAGTTTTGTGAGCACCCGGGATATGTTTCATACCTTTCGGCCCTTCCTGACCCCGAGTGTACCCCCTCTGTCACAGAACGGTGATGCCCGTCAGTTTTTGGTCTCGTGTCTCGGAAGTGCATAGGGCTATGCCCCGACTCGTATAGAAATGGTACATGATGAAAAACCTGGTCTAAAGACCGGGAGCATAGGGGGCTGCGGAAGCAGTCTTTGGTGATTATTTGAGTCGTGTCGTCCTGCACAGGCCTGCGAACGTGCAACGAAACAGCGTATGCTGTCGTTATGAAGTGTGCTCGGTAAACATAGAACTGCAACGTGGGAAATGAAGTCCACAACGCGTAAAGCTCTGAGTTGTTTTTTTTTCCGGTAGTGTGAGGTCGAGTAATGTATGGTACGTATTGGTGATACGCAGGTGTCCCCTTGGGGGACGCTTGAGGGCCGCTTCGCTTCTCCTGGACATCTGCTGCCGTCGGGAGCGCACATGACGTTGGAAGGCTCGCGCGAGGACCTTGTTCACTTCGGCGGTCTTGACACCGTGATAAGGTTTGTGGAAGGCGGACAATTACGGACGTGTGTTAAAAAAAACTATCTCGAGAAAGGCTCGACTTTCAGCATCTATGGGGGCAACCCACAGGGATATTGCAACGGATTCTCAAAACCAGTTGCTTGGACCTCGGAACCAAATTACGAAGAAGGAAATTGGACGCTCCCTACCACATGCAGCTGGCGGATATATGCCTCAGAGCCTGCAGTGACGGAGCAGCTTCCGGTCTCGGAGAAGGAAGGCAAGAAAGGCTATCTCTGGGGAACGATAAAGCGACTTGACGAGAAGTCAGGGGGTTGCTTCTTCAACTACCACTTTCATCTCGTTGCCCCTGATGGCGTCTCATGCGAGGCGCAGTCGAGATATGTTGTTCCGTTTAGCGATACGCCGGGAGCCGTCCCTGGCGCCGGACGTGTGAAGTTGACTGACGGTGAGGACGTTATAGCCATGGGTCCGGGGGAGGATGCAGAGTTCTTAGCGACCCCAGTAAAAAATAATGTATATGTGGCCGATGGCGTGGACACGGTTTTCATATTGCTTTTGTACTTCGTTCACTTCGGCGAATGCGAACGGAGAAGATATTTCGAGCAAGGTGACCCGCAAGTGAGTGACTTCTAGATGAGAGAGGCGGAGAGCTGGATCGGACCAGGGAGATTAACAGGTGGTGCGAATTATGTTTCTATGCATATTGAAGGATGACGTTGCTTATTTCGAAGTGTTGCCAAATATGCCACATTCTACAATGCCCGGTGGTGCCGTGGACATTTACATCGACGGCTCCAGGCTCCGGGACATCTGTGGGCGTGCTTGGCACCGACGGCATCTTCAATCAAAGTGCCGTAATTCAAGCGGTGACAGAGGTCATGGAGGACATGGCAGGATAACCCATCTCAGCTGCTCTTACCCATAAACATATCGCGCCCATTGTAGTCTGTAAATGCTGAAAAAGCGTGCGGATGCGATGATGAAGCGGATGCGGTGATGAAGCGGTCATAGAGATGGAAATCCGGCCCTTTGATGAACACTTGAAAACGTGTAGAAGAGAAATGGAGGCTCTCGTGGAGAAGATAATTGTGGTAACATGCTGATAACCTGATGCAGTACCTAAAATAGATTTCATTAAAAAATGAACAGTTTGTAACGGTCAGTAATGAAAGCGGCTTTATGTGGAGAATGCTAGAGAGACTTGAGTAAGTTTTCTCCGAGTCTCTCGTAGGGAGAACTCTCAGGCTTAATGTGATAGTATGGTAGATCACACTGTACCGTGCACCGTATCACATATATCGAGGAATGCCATCTAAGCGCGAGGTAGTAACTTCTGTTTTAGAGTTGTAATCACGTTCCATATGAATTTCGGTTATATCTGTCCGTTCGGGGTTTAGATACCTTGTCACAACATTGCACGCAACCCGTGAAGCCCCCCTCCGAGGAGGGCAAACAGCCCCCCCGTCCCCGTCATGCAAACGGGCCCATATAAGGATATGCCCCTATATGTGTCGGTCCGCTCCGCAACGTGACAGATAGGGACACCTTGACACGTATACATTTTGCTATACAAAAATTCCGTCCCCGACTAGTGAGGTACATGTAGGGACACCTTGACACGTATACATTTTGCTATTGCTTAATGCACGAGACTCAAGTTTTTTAAATCAAAACTAATTCACTTCATTCTTCAAAAAATGGCGGTTTACGTAACGTTTAGAAAGACAATTCTCAGCCTGTTCGAGAGCGCATATCGTATTCGATGCGAAATCATAATTTTTATCTACGCTCTGGCACTGAACAACTTGAACACTACTCTAATTGCACTAGCAACGACTACTATAATGAAACATGTTTAACTTTATTCGAGTAATGAAGCTGTCTGTCGGCGTCTATATAGGTATGGGGGGGCAACACCCAGGGGCGAAAACAAGCGCCCCCCCCCTGGGACCACGTTTAGGTTTACCTTAGTGTTCCGGGGGCAAATCTATAATCATTGGCCTACGTCCGGCCCCAAAAAAACTTACCCTAGAAACCCCCTGGGGATCGCTTTTATGTATTAACACTGGTGGGTGCCGGGTATCTGAGTTAGCGTAGATCGCAACGGATATTTTTTACACAAAAAAATGTTTATTTAAACTCGATATTCGCGCGCTGAAGAAAATGCGAATACGCACACGAACCTTTAAGGACACGTCACCGTTTATATCGATATTGTATTTTCAGAGTTTTGCCAAATATTTGCCACGTCACTATAATATGGGCGCCGCAGGATTTTTAATTTCTGGGGCTTTGTCCCAGGGGTATTCCCAGGAGTTATCTATTATCCTCTATTATCTTGAGGAATCATATCATATATTCAGATATACTATTTAACATAAACCCAGACAGCAAGAGTTATTATTTTCTGTTGTCCAAGTCTGAGAGACCAACTCTGTTGCCTCTCTTTATTCTCTCCTCTGAGTTCACAGATTATTTCCCCCAACTGTTCGCTCAGGCAATGTCACATCCACTCACTAATTTCCCTAATAGTTCGCTACTCTTATTCTCATCGAAATCAGACCCCCCCTACTATGGGTGTCTCAGCAGGTACGTCGTGCCTCCTGGCACAACTCTCCCCCCGTTAGGAGTGGACTTTCCCCTGAAACCACGACTAAAGCATAATCACACATACAATAGCGTACAGGGGTCTCGTGATTCCTCTGCTCATCAGCGTAGCAGAAGGGCTTCACCAAGGATCACGCTGCCAACGCTCATCCCGGATTCACCCAACCGCACACAACCGATATCTAAGGCAGGTCTTCAGTCTTCGTCTTCTCCTTCGAAACTCTGCTTGCCGTAGATCGGTTGCACTCGGTCCAAGGGTTATGACCGTAACATGTCGTTTACTTTCCTGCGCCTCCAAAAGTCAAGTGCTGGAACAGATGCCGCAGTAGACCCTCTGGAACTGGATACACTGCGTGTGACTTCTGCATCCCCTTCCGATGACCACTCGGTCCCAGTTGTGCAGTATCACGCAGGGTGAACTCCTGTTGCACGTCGATGCGAACAAGGAGTCGCTGCAGAGCATTGCAGTAAGGGTTCGGGCGGAGGCGAGCTCGTCCATATACACGTAGGTTTCATGGATTGTTTCCCATACATGCAGTAGGTGCAAGTGAGGGGCGCCGGTAAATGGCTCATTACTGGCCTGAAACGCAGGGCGTCAGGGTAACGGCCCATCGGGTTCTCCACGAACCAGTGTTGAGGACGGAGATACTCGATGATTTCTAGGGTGCGTTGTATGCACGCGTCCGATGTGACGAAATCGGGCGGACCTCCAGTGGTGCGGGCCTGACTGTACTGGGTACAAGGGGAGCTTGCCCATACCACGTCGAAGTACCCTGGGGGATACCTCCAATAATCCCAGCTCTCAATGGCCGTCACGTGCCTGAGTCGGCCGCCAAAGCGGGTCAGCGTCCAGAGTTACCGATCTCGAGGCTGGGAAGCAGCGGGCAAACTCCTTTTCCACGGAGCCTGTTCCACTGAACAATACCAATATCCGTACTGGCTGAGTATCAAGTGCAGCGAGGGTAGTGACATAAGTGACCTCGCCCTCTCTCGGCATTCCACGTTGTTCCCAAGGAAGGCATTCGTCGGTGGGGTTCTCAAACTCCTCCTCCCAGGGTCTCGCCAACAGGTAGGCTAAAGAGGCACCTGACGCCACCGCAGCAGAACTGGGTGTATCACGGCGTTGCTCTCGACGACGTAATGCAGCGTCACGTACCTGGCCCTCCATGACCAGACGTTCGGTCTCAAAGTCATTAAGCTGCTGCAGAGGGGTGCTCCACGCTCCAGCTTGTCTCGAGTCCTCCACGAATCGTGAGCCTTTGAGTAGCCCGTCCAGCGTACCTTCCATTCCACAATCTCCTTTCCTCGGGAGATGCGAACTCGTCGAGCCAGCGAATGCGATTCACATGGGCCTCGCGCTGTCCATCAACTATCACCGCCTCTGGGATTGCTGGCTGTCGGCGTGACGCGAACGCATCTGCCCCTCCCACGTATGGCTTCAGTCGATGTTGTGCGAAGACATCATGTATACGCCAGCGGTGGGGGGGAGCTGCAGTCGATAAGCCACCGGAGCACCTCGGTCTGCCTCCGGAATGAGCTTCTCCGTGAGGTGCTTGGCCTCTACCCAGACGAGGTCCCCCACCGCATACTCCCGCTGCCCATGGCGCTGATCGAAGAGATCCCGCTGCCGCTGTTGTGCCAACTCCAGTCTACCCCGCGCGTCCCGCAGCCGCGACGAAAAACGAAACGCCCATTCATGTGCAGTCCCCACCCCTCCTTTGCGTAGCCCATCGGTAGACTGGGCAGCTTCTAGAAACATGTCAAGCTGTGACATGGGTGACACACCATAGCACAACTCGAAGGGGGTGAAACCGGTTACGTCACTGCGCGAGTCGTTGATAGCAAACTCGACGTTGGCGGCGTACAGGTCCCAGTCCTCCGGATTATCATCGACGAAGGAGCGAAGCATAATTATCCTCCACGACCCGGTTGGTGTGCTCCGCTTGGCCATCAGATCGGGGGTTGTAAGGGGTGGTCATCGCCACCTTGACCCCCATCAACCGCATCAGCTCTTTCCAGAACGCGTCTTGGAAGCGTGGGTCCCGGTCGCTGACAATTTTCATAGGCGCGCCATGCTGCCTCCACACAGTGTCGAAGTAGATGCGAGCAATAGTGGCTGCCGAGCTGTCCCCGAAGTTAATGGGGACCACGTGGACCATCTTCCATCGAGAGCTTACAGGTGAAGGCGACGAACGCGTCGTTCCCTTGCTCGGTCAAATGTAGACCAGTGACAAAGGGTAGCACTTCATTTTTGTCGCGAGGTCTTTTTATTTGTCGCACCGTGCGACAAAACTGCAATTATACCGTGCGACATAAATGAGCGTTGCGCTCATTTCTGTCGCACCTGCGACAAACATGAGCGCAACGCTCATTTCTGTCGTGAAAATTTACAGAAAATTTTCAGATGACCAAATTTGGATGGACAGGAAATTGCAAGGATAACAAATTATGAAAAATAAATCGGGCATAAATCTGATGACAGAAATATCTGCTTGTGAAATTTCAATCAGATATCAAGTTGAAATATTAAAGACAGACATCTTTCACAATGCAGAATTCACAAATCATTCACAATACTGAATTCACAAATCATGCACAATAAGAAAGCAAAGCAACAATAACATATTCAGTGGCAAGTAATACAAAATTGATAACATATTTTACAAGAGTAAAGACTGTTGCTACTAGCAGTATCAGATTCCAGTTACGTCACACTACTAGCAGTATCAGATTCCAGTTACGTCACACTACTAGCAGTATCATATTCCAGTTACGTCACACTACTTGCAAGCTTCTGCGTCCCGCTTTTGCTTCATGTTCTTCGGCTTGTTTGGGGGAAAGGCACGTTCCATCATCCCAAAGATGTCAATGCCATCACGGAGGTGGTAACCCGCCAAGATGTGCGGGCAACACTTGCAATTCCAAAACCACTTGCAAGAGCATGCGTCTCCATCAACAAGATCGGTGGGATCGTCCACGTTAAATGTCAACTCCACGATGTCCTCCGAGTACTTTCTCACCAAGTCCAAACTGTGAAAAAAGTTGCGGGGATTCTCTCCGCGGATCAAGAGTCGGAACTTGCTCACACGAAGCTCGGTCACCTTTTTACCAGTTGCATGCAGGTTCATGTAAATGAAGTCGAACCCGTGAATGCGAGAGGGATACAAGTAGAAGTTGGAAGGACTTTCCTCGGACTCAGTCACAGACAGAAGGTCACACGCAAGCTTCAAGAAAGCAATCGGGTAGCTCGGAAGGGAGTGGGCGAATGTGTCTTTGTTCTTGAAGGCGCGGTTCCTCAACGCAACGCGGGGACAGATTTCTCCAACACGACTTGGTGGGTGGCGTGTCGATCGGCCAAACGTCGGTCCTCGCGATGTCCACGCTCGTCCGATTGCATCGTGGCCATGATACCAGGAATGGTGCTCGCACCGCGAAAGAACATGATATGTTCCCCGTGAGTAAAGTTGCGGACCGCATTGACAAAGGCTTGGAGTCCGAGACCTTCCCACTCACGCTTGGCGATGTCCGCAATGAGCTTCCGCATCTCGAGGGTGAAGGCGTCCTCAAGAGGACGTCGGTCGTTGAGAATTTGGTCCGTCAACTCCTTTGGAACATGCCTGTTTAAAAAACATGTATACATAAAAACAATAATAATAAGAAGAAGTCGTCGACATACATAAGAACATTGATAAACAGGAAAAATGTTCACGGCAAAGCTATCAAGTATCACGGTTCAAATACACAACCATGTACTTTCGACGCACGTGTTCGGAATCTCGGATGGACAATACCATGTCGAGACCACCCGGTTTGTCAATCTGATTTGCAGCCGCGGTCAGGGACCGCATGTTATCGCCACAAACGATAGATATTGGGAGGTCGATGTCAAATGCGACCTTGGCGTACTTGGTGAGGGCGTTCAAGCCGACCAAGTATGAGAAGTATGACTCGCTCTTAGCAATCACGTAGAGGAATAAGTAGAAAGATTGACGGGGACAATTTCTCTTGTCAGTGATGTTCTTCCAGAGGTGAGGTTTGTCAAAGGTGACGCCATCGGTGCCCAAGTCGATGAGGATGTACTCGCCTTGCTGCTTGCCAAAGGAGGCGTCGGCCTTGACAGTGAAGACGTTGTGACGACCATGGGAAGAATGTTCACGTCGAATGTTATCCCCCAAGATTAAATTGGTCATGGCAATCGCAGGCCCATACTGGTCGCACCTGTTAAATAGGAAAAGGGCAAGAGACAAAGATTAGTATATGATTAAACAAAGGTGGAAAATACAACACAAGCAAGCACACAGATATTTGAAGGCAAGATACGGCAAAGCCTTCACTCCAGGCACCCAACAGCACCGGCTTACCGTTCATAGTTGACGACAAAGTAACGCATCGCAACCGGCACGTTTCGACGCCCAGGCATCAAACTCAGATCGCTCGGAGGGCATAGAGTCTTTTTCAACCCAAGCTTGCAACCCGGAAACGGTGTCGACTTCTGCAAACAAGCAGGAAACAAAAGTGTAAGTACCAAAAGTATACAGGAGTGCAAGCTAAAAAGTGCACAACGTGCGATCCACAAAAAGGTAACCGGAATTCAATTTAAAATAATAGAGAACTGCCATAGTGAAGGGGACGCACCGGAGCTCAAATCTTTGAGGCGACCCACGAAGTTTTGAACTTGCTTCAAGGTAGGCAGCTCTTGCTTAGATTTATCGGTACCATCCCAGTGTTTTTGAAGCAGGTCATTCAGGGCTACAGCTGGTTGCCCACGGCGAGCTGCCGCAAGCTCGGTCAACGCTGCGCGGAATCTAACTGGGACGCCAGTCTCGGGAGCCGTGGAAACATTGCCAGCGTGAGGGCACCCGTTATGGAACACGTCCCAGAGGCGTGTCTGAGCGTTGAAAACGTATTTTTCGGCAAAGTGGATGTGCATTTATTTTGGAATAGAAAAGTGACCTTCCTGGAATAGAAAATATGTGCCAGGGGCACGACGACAGATGCTCGGAGATATGTTTTTGATTGAACGTGCAAAGGTACACAATTCGGATTTTTATAATATACTGGATCAGGGCCAGATTGAGGTACAAACGATAATTCGGTTCCGAGTTCTGAAGGCTAAACACTTCTCAAGTGCTCTACTTTTTCACTCGTCACTCAGGTTGCAGGGTCAACCACTCGAGAGCCGATGTCACACTTCGGCTCAACGTTCAGTTCCCGATCCGATCTCATTTCTAATTCCGTTTCGTCATTCTCGATTCAGATGTTATGCCGACAGGCTGACACGATGACTGCCCCACAGTACTGTCATACTACTGTACTGTCATACTGTCATACTGTCATAGCGTCATACTGTCATAGCGTCATACTGTCATACTGTCATAACCTTGATATCTGATATTCGATTTCATTGTCTTTTCAACCCCGATGCGAATCTGACCATTCTTCGAGGGTCTGACTGAGTTCCACGATGACACCCCCCACAGTACTGTCATACTACTATAGTGTCATACTGTCATACTGTCATAGTGTCATAGTGTCATACTGTCATACCCCGGACATCTGGCATTCATTCTCATCGTGATTTCAAGCCCAATTTCACTGTCATCGTGCCAATCCCAGATTACCCCCGATGACACACATACGGACGCATAGGCATATCGGCTCACGCTGTGCCTCCGGGCACAACTCTCCCCCCCTTAGGAGTGGTCTACCTCCTGGGATCACTCCGCTAAGGTACCCATCTAAGTTCCAGTTCTTAGGTTTTTTGGTTCCTTGCTGTTTCCAGTTCTTAGGTTCTCTGGTTCCTCTTCGAGCATAGTTTGCCTGCCGCTACCAGGGCACCACTTTCAAGAAGAAGGGTGCCACTTGGAATCTAAAGCGGGTCTTCAGTGTCGCGGAGGCGTAAATGTCGGAAAAGTTGTCGTAGCAGGAGTGCTGGCACGGGATATACACTCGCAGATCGACCTGCTCCAGTCTGCTGCGGGTGAGGTCCAAGCTGAGCAGTCTCTGGATGAGCACCGGTTGCCCATCTGCACGCACACGGTGTTGAAGTAGTACAGCGTAGCAGGGGCGAGGGTGGTGCTGAGTTCGTCCATATGCAGGTGGGTTTCATGTACTGCGTTCCGTACATGCAGTAGGTACACACCAGCGGTGGGGGAAGCTGGCGCATCATAGGGCGAAGCCGTACACCAGCGAACTCAAAATTTGGCCAGGGCTCCGCGACACGATTTTTGAGTGCCTAGGCGCGCGGGCAAGAGTCAAGCAGCAGTGAAAAAGGAGGTGTCAGGTCCAATATGGGGGTCCAGTGAGGGCCCAGACGGTATCTGTACTCCGTAGGTCCCAAGAAAAGCCCCAGTCAGTGCGCTGCTGGAAGATACCAGGAGGTGCTGAAGGGCTGCCAGAAACGTCCCAGAACTGCTGAAAGCGCCTTTTGGTGGAGCTTTCCCCGCTGCTGATGGCCGTGAGGGCGGTATCGGGGGTTTCTAGGCTGTTCTATGGGGTCTAAAGAGGGGTTTTTCGGTGGTGGGGGCTACTGGGAGAGGTTTTGGGGTAGGCTGGATACTGTCAAAAACGGCTATTTTTGGCTGTTTTGGGCGGTTTTTCGCCTTTTTGGGGCTCTGAAAGGTGAGCTATATCGTTTTCTTGGCTACTG
>LGRX02019841.1:0-13141 GCA_001247695.2 Cymbomonas tetramitiformis | reverse complement strand
ACCTGCCGCAGAACGGCTTCGCTCGCTGGTCGTCCCGGTCGAATCCCACGGGCGGCGCCTTGTGCTGCCCCATACGGAATCCCTTCGGATGCTGCGCACGCTGCTGCTGCTGCTGCTGCCGCTGCTGCACCCGCTGCTGCCGCACCACCGGAGCGCCCTCCCCGTGCTGCCGCTGTACCAAGTCCTTCAGCTCCGTGATCTTCACGAGGAGGGCGTCGTACTCGCTGCTGGAGAGGTGCGCGGAGATGCCGTTCGCGCCAGAAGCCGCCTTACCCGTGTCAGTCTGAGCCCAAGCCTGGTAGATTTCTACCACCATGGAGCGGAGCGAGGCCAACGGGACATGAGCCAAGTCAGCAGCCATGGGGTAGCGCACCTTTACCGCAGCGTAGTAGAACGCCGGGTCAAGCCTGGTGTACAGGCTCAGCTTACGCGTAGCCTCCGTAGGCGTCCAGTCGGAGGCCCTGTTGTCCCGCACCAAACGTTGCTCCCGCGCCAAGATCGGCTGCGGGTCTACGTTTGCGGGATAACGCAAGGCCGCATGCTCCTCCTGCTGCGACTCCCGCAGCGCCACCGGTACGCAGCCCTTGATGATGTCGACCAAAGCTCGCCGGCCATCTCGGTCAGACGAAGCATCCGTACCAGTGAGCCAGACATACGCGTTGCTGTGCTTCTCCACCACGAGAGCCAGCACGTCGTACAGAAGGCCATTCACCCGGCTCACAACCGGGGTAAGGGGGTCGCCAAGATCAAAGGACTTCAGCTCCAGTCCAGCCGACTCTAACTCTGTACGTAGCTGCACCACCAGGTCGGACAGAAGGCCAGCGTCGTCCGTACCGCGGAAATGATGTTTCTTGTCACCAAGAACGTCCTCGCGGATGCTCTTGGCCCAGGCACGATGCAGACGTGCCTTGTAGATCTCGTCGGTCAGCCTCGCCTGCTCCTGCAAGTAACGCCTGATGGCCACGTCGGCGTCCTCGTTCGAAGCAGGGTTGGGGGTCGGAACAGTCGGTGTCCGCACCGTCGGGCTGTTCCGAACCCCGTCGATAAGCCTCAGCGAGGCATCAATGTCGCTGTCCCTCGTGAGGGACTTCTTCGCTCTCGTGGTAACTCCCATAACTCTGAAAGCCTGATGGGAGGTGGTACGCCGGGGCGCGTTCGGGCAATGTCGTGGGGAAGATGCGACGCCACAGTTACGGAAAGAGCGGTAGAGCCATGCGAGCGAGGGGCACCGGGAGACGTCGTTGAGGTCGAAGGTGCTATAGCCACCAGCCCAAAAATCGGTAGCAAGCGAGATCAGGGCTAGCGTAATACCGTAAATGAACATTGCGTCGACTAGGCCAGGTCCAGGTCGAATCCCCATAGCTGCGGCTCAAAGGCGCTCACCGCAAACCGCTCATCTCAAATTTCCCGTGCGTACCCAAACGCGCCGTCGCGCACCACCTCTCCAAGCGGCTGCTTTAGCCAATCATGGCCAAACTAGCTGTGGAAAATAGCGTGGAATGGGTCCACGACCTACTGGAATATCCCGGTTCAAGATATCAGACAGTCAGTGAACCAATATAGATAAACTCCTATAAGAAATAAACCCTAAGCTAGATATACCCGGAACGGTCACGGAGTCGGAACGGTCTCGGTCCTAGCTACCTGTGACACCTTGATGTGTCACAGCACGCGCTTACGGATCAGTCACAGGTCCAGTGTTGGCTACCTAGGAATCTGTCATAGGGGCCTGCACCGGGACTCCCGGTCAGGGCTGCCTATACAGATTTCAGCAATGCGCATACGGCTCGACGCATGCCTAGTAAGGAAGCACAACAAACAACATGAGCATATTGCACATGGATACTAGAAACATCATGAGCATCTGACAACGTACTGTCACTTCTCGCGGATGTCAACCGCGTCCACGTTTCCGCTAGGGGTTCTTCCCTCATCCGAACGCTCGCTTGAAAGCGAGCCTTTATGAAAAGGGAAATCAAGAGGATATATATATATATAAGGGTATTACGTTCTACCACGCTATTACGTTCTCCATCAAGCCTGCGCATCGGATGAAATGACTTTACATATGTGTCATAGATATCATACTAGCTACTACCCGTAGGGCCCGCATTCGGTATGAGGGTGTTCGCGTCGCGGGTTTCGCGACCATGAATTCCGAGGAACGTTGACCACAGCGGTTGTGACGGGCCGCCAACCCTGTCCGTCTTCATCGTTGAATGACTCGTTCACTTCCGTCTGACGCGCCAGTGGTTTTTTTTACAGAATTCTGTCGTTATGTGCAGTTTATGTCGGTTTGTACAGTGGTTAACGGTGGTGGCCCCATGTCTACAACCACACCCCCCCGTTAGTACACTTTTTGTTTTCCAGACTGAGCCCAGTGGGGGGGCTCCGCCCCCCCACAACCCCGTACGTACACTTTTTTCCCCCAGACTGAAGTCTAGTGGGGGGCCTCCGCCCCCCACACCCCCCGGAAAGTACAATTTTTTTTTCCAGACTGAGCCCAGTGGGGGCTCCGCCCCCCACACCCCCCGAAAGTACACTTTTTTTTTCCCAGACTGAGCCCATAGGGCCCGCATTCGGTATGAGGGTGTTCGCGTCGCGGTTTGGAATAATTAAATATAGATCATACTTTTATGATCTCCCGATGCATCAAATTGCCATTTCCATAATTCCATTCCCGATATCTCAGGGCGCAGTCATCACCGTCTTTGGAAGAATTAAATATAGATACCCCCCCCCTTTCCATACACTCTCTCTCTCTCGCGTTTCGGATTTATTATACCGGAGTACAGTAGACACTTGACACTATCGACTATTCTATGTTTAAAATAATTTAAAATTATCGCACCGAAGGTGCATCTATTCCTCTCGTAATATTCTATCTTGAATCTAACAATCTTTACCGTGACACACGTCTATTGTATAATTGTATCCAGTCGGCTTTTTAAGTACAAATATAGACGGCAGCGCCAGCGGTGTCACTTCATGTATTCCCTCCACCTATTCACATTCAGAATTCAAGCATCGTGGCGCTACTGAGACGCAGACGTGTCAGGTGTCACTACCCGTAGGAACCTTTGGGGGGAAAACCCCGGCGTGCCACATACTAAAGCCTTGCAAATTGCAATGGGCCATGGCCATGACATGAACATCGCGATGTCAATGTCGATGACGGCCCAGAACCGCCGAACATGACAGAATCAACAATCATGATTTGCAATTCAGCGATTCGGAGCGGTCAGACGCGAACTCACATTTCCTCGTGCGGTTGAGACGTTGCGTTGAGACCGTCGAGTGTTGAGACATGATATCGCAACATTCATTTTGGTTTTCCGTCGCTGAGCGGAAAGGGCAGGCAGCCCTTATTTGACTTGATGGATATGAACTATCTGCGTGATATTGAGAACGCATATGGTTCGTATCTTATTCCCTGGACTGTTAGTAACCCACGGGTACCAACATTCTTCGGATCAAGTAAGCAATTCTCTTGAACCATGGGGGATATAATGAGCGCTTGGGAGAGTGAGTTCGCGCGGGTATGCACGTTTTCAAGTTTGTCTTGACACCATGTTTAGTGTTCCTCATGCTCTTGTGATTGCGACAACATTTATGCTTCGTCAAATCTCAGAAAACGACCACTAACATATTCATTAGGATACAGTTGCCATGTTGGGACTCGAACCCAATCCGGGATGTATTCAGCTTACATCCCGGACACCATGCATGCCATATTACATGACTATTGAAAACCGCATAAAAAGTCGCGTGAAATATTTCAAGTTGACTATGCGTGCCAAATATAAAAAACTGTGATGAGAAAAACGAAGGGAGCTCAAGGGCTCGAAGGAAATCATAGCGGTACAGGATGGATGAACTGCCACGCGCCACCTACCAGAACGAAAGCGAAACCTGACGAAAGGGTTAGCACGCAATTCAAATATAATAACAAACTTTCACACCCAGGTCAGTGGGAAAAACAGGCACAAAGTGTAAGTAAGAACAAACCAACAAAGAGTGGGGCTGTATGGGCGGGCGCACTGCGGTGAACTGTTTCGGCATACACCATGTTTGCAAAATCGAGTCAGTCGCGGAAATTGCCGCAGAAAACGTGCAAAATTGAGAACTTCCAAAAGAACATTCATTGCTCACAAATACAGTCGGGACCACTTGTGAAGCAGCCGCACAAACAGCAACGGAGAAACGGGAAAACAGAGAGCTAGGAACCAACGTACCGTAAATTGGAGCTTTGAATCTCACGGGCAACCTGCACAATCTCCGACACGCCCACAAACCGTGCTATCAGTTTACACATAAACAATGAAAAATAGTGAAAAGTGAAAAATAGTGAAAAGTATAAAGCTGGAGTAGCAGGCAGTTCAGGTCTGCGTGCAGTGCAGTAGTGCAGGGTGGGCGCTCCTGGTGAATAATGAATGTAGCGTTGGCAGGCGCGGAACGTATTTGGAACGGGTGCTCGGTCAAACACTCATACCGTCATACGCGGGTCCGCGGCATTCTCGATTCAGGATTAGGTTCCATGAACCTGCTTCATGGATAGTAGGAAAAATTAACGATGAGAGTCCGGGAAATATCCGGATCTGACGCCCGTAACCATCTAAGATTCAATCGGACGATAACCTGATTTTTGGTGGGAATCTAAAACATCATTGGCTCGAATTTTTCGAACCAATACCTGACCTGAATGGAAGATCGGGTATGAAAAAGTTACGAATTTAATGAAGTACTGTGAATATGATTGGTCAGATTAGCAGCGTCTGTGAGCTCCTCGCAAAATCTGGAGTAGGACAGCCGACGTCTGCAGTAGGACAGCCGACACGATGCGGCAGATCGGCATTTCTGAATCGGAAGGCTCAAAAAGAGCATATTAGGCGACTTAATAATATAGATGATATGACTTGTCACGAGGTTTCTGAACATGCCATGCATACCAGTATAGGTATGCTATACACCTTGGCAAAATCGAGGTAAGTCATGATGAAAGTAGCACTACTCCAAATATTGCTGACACCTAACTAAGGCACCTAACCCATTGAGGCATTAGATTTGTGATAAAAAAACGGGCAGTACGGATGGCATGCTGCCACCAGTAGAGATAGAAAGCAATGACATACAAAGACTGTCGATGTTCGTAACGAACATGGCACTTCGATTTCAAACACGTATTTTATTTATATACATATATTTAACTTATTCAACTACACTCTGGCTTACTACAAAGCGACTGGCATTATACTGCTGCTATCGTGCATTTGAGATTCAAGCATTTTGGGATTCACTTGTAACCAGGTTAAAGCGTGCAAAACACACATCAAGAAGCAGCAAGGAGTGGTTGCAACGATTCCCAGGAACTTGGCTGTGTTACAAAACAAGAGGATGGCCACCAGCCATTTGTGAGGAAAGATTGTCTCTAAAGCTTTGCTTTGGGATAGCACATATCTTCTGGTCGGACCCACTTATCAAACTCTTCGGAAGTAAGGATTCCAAGCTTAATGCCAGCCTCCTGCGCAAGAAACACAAGATCGCATTTTAGAATTGTGGAGTGGGAGAATCATGGTTGGAGAAATACTAACGTTGGAAGTGTTTCCGAAGATGTTACCTTGAGGGACGTATTTTCTGAGTGTGCAAGCTTGGCAATTTTAGCAGCCTTATCGTATCCGATGTGTGGGTTCAAGGCCGTTACCAACATGAGAGAGGATCTCATGAGCTCATCAATACGGTGTTGGTTTGCTTCAATCCCAACCACACAGTTCTTTGTAAAGGATACAGTTGCGTCGGCCAATAAACGAATACTCTGCCGGCCTCCAAACCCCTCGAATTCAGACTATAATCTGGAAGCACGAATCCAGCATTTCATAGCTTTACAATGTAGTGGTTAACCCGTTTGCTGTCCTGAACAACGGGGGTGAGTGCAAATCTCCCGGGTGCAGCATATGCGCCGAGCTACTGTAAGCGCTGTTTGGACCTTCGCTTTGATCACAGATGTTTGGATAAGAGAGCAGCTGGCGGGTTACCTGCAAGTTATTGTATGCGATAAGAGGCTTAGCCACGTTCAGCTCAAAGTGGCTGCCAGCGATCCCTCCGACGGTTGCTCCCAGGTCATTACCTACCACCTGCACAATCCAAGAATTTCAGAAACGAGCATATACTCGCTAACTCGGAGGAAACATACAGTACTGTCGTCAGGTGTGCAACGATAGGAACACTGAAAGCCCTAGAACGCACCTGAGCACACACCATAAGCATGGCCTCGCACTGAGTAGGGTTCACTTTACCCGGCATGATGCTGCTGCCAGGCTCATTCGCGGGCAGCATTATCTCACCGAGCCCTGCCCGTGGGCCAGAGCCAAGCAGCCGGATGTCGTTGGCGATCTTAATGATAGATACAGCAACTGTTTTCAGCATCCCGGCGAGTGCCACCTGCGCATCGTGCGCCGCGAGAGACTCGAATTTGTTTGGAGCCGTGACGAAAGGCAATCCAGTGATCTTCGCAATCTCTTCGGCAACTAGTGCAGCATACGCCGGATGAGAGTTTAGCCCCGTGCCAACCGCCGTTCCACCTGGAATTGAACTTTACCATCAGCAAACCACCGGATGCAAAGAAAAACCCTCACATCTCCTTAAGTTGGACACTTTTATCACAGCGAGCTCCAGCAAGCTCATATTCGCGCATACCCCGAATGCAAAAAGCTCCTACCCGCCATTCATCAATTGATGCACTGGGCGCGGATAAATAAGATTATCACGGTGCGCACACATAACGCAGCATATATTTCTTGCCCTAGAGGACCTCTCGAACCTCTCAAACGGCGACTCGTTTACTGAGTAAATTTTTCTAGGAAAAGAGGGTTCTTACCAAGCGCAAGTTCGAGCAGGTGCACCATTGCACCCTTAGCGCGCACCATGCCATTGTGAACTTGCTGTGTGTAGCCGCTGAACTCTTGCCCAAGGGTCATGGGAACGGCGTCCATGAGGTGAGTCCGACCGACCTTCACAAACGGTTCAAACTCTTTGGTCTTTACCTCGAGTGCGTCACGGAGGAGCTTCAAAGCAGGAATCAGTTTTTCCTTCACCTGATGAGCGTGCACTCAGCGCTTTAGTGTTTTTTCATTCCAGGAGTGTATGAGCAAGCTCCTCACTGACGAAACCAGGATACCACTTCGAGTGAACGTGCTCAGTATCGTATTACTTCCTGGGAAAAGTGCCTAAAAGTCCCCAGAGTTCTTGGGACCTCTAGCAGCTCGTGACAATGGGTCGAGAATTCACCTCGTACGCAGTAGCCACAGACATTGCCGTTGGGAAAACGTCGTTCGAAGACTGAGACATATTCACGTGGTCATTTGGATGCACTGGTTCCTTTGATCCGACTGTACCACCCATTTTTTCAATTGCCCGATTTGATATCACCTCATTAACATTCATGTTTGTCTGAGTGCCTGATCCAGTCTGCCAGACCACCAAAGGGAACTGGTCGTCATGTTTTCCTTCTACTATCTCTGCTGCAGCATCGCGGATAGCATCAGCAATATGTTTGGGAAGCTTGCCAAGTTTTTCATTGGCGGTAGCTGCTGCGTGCTTCACCATAGCCAAAGCACGAATCAGCTGAACGGGCATCCTCTCCCCTCCGATTTTAAAGTTGTCCAAAGAGCGCTGCGTCTGTGCCCCCCAGTATCTGTCGCAGCAACAAAACATAAAAAAAAGCAAACAAATCAATCAAAGCGATACTAGCTGGGAACTGACTTACCTGTCCGCAGGCACGTGCACCTCGCCCATGGTGTCCGTCTCCACACGGGTAGGGATATCGTCGAGACCAGCAACTTCAGCCTCAGCGGACCGGAGCAGTTTACCGTCCATAGGGTTGGACGGCTTCATAAGCTCAAGAACTCGTGCGGTATAATTGATAGTTTTCATGTTGAAAGATGATTTCAGTAATCTAGGTGACGGATCGAAAACACAAAACACTTTCTGCCACGATTCAACTCGACTGGGAATCAAATGTCAGGGGAAAAGGATCACTTGTGAGCTCTTCCGACTTATCTATCTACAATCGAATGATATTTCTCGGCGGTTGGTGTAATTGTGATGCGAAAGAGCTCTGCGTTTGGCGATGGCACATGAATGATGATCCGATGGCGTTCTGCCACTTTATTCTGGACTGATGTGTGATGTCATGTCATCTCGTCCCATCCGAAGTCAGTTGAGCATCTATCCGTTTATTCAAAATATCTTGCGGTCGATTTCAGAACGATATCCATTGCGTCGCGATCCTGCATCCTAGATCCTTGTGACACGAAACATCGAACAGACGAGAGAGAGACAAATGTTCGTTTTCGATTTTCTGATTTGAATAGCGATCGCCTAACCGTTACGGTACTGGGGCAGTCGATCTAAAGATCTCCACTAGGCCTGTGAGCTGTGACTGTGCACTGTCACTGTGTGACATATTAGGCTTGGTACTGGCTTGGTCGATCTCAATTTTGAGATCTCCGCTAGGCCTGTACTGTATCGTGTATGCCATCTGAAAACTGATCGTTCGATCGTCTCCGCATCATTCGTTTATATTTTGTATCCGCATCGGACGCAGATAAATCGGTGTTGGGAAGCTCGAGACACAGTTTGAAATTGTTTCTTAATCACTTTCGACTTCCGTTCACTTCAAAATACACCGCTGCTGTTGACCCGGGTCAACAACAGCGGTGTATTTTTCATCATATATTATTGCACGGCATACCATACAGCATATCACAATGCATATATGCATACACTCTTCAATGGCGAACTCGTCATGTCCAACAGCACGTGATTAGCTTCGTCGCCTCCCTTGCGCGAAGATGATCACGTGAGGTTAGCCATCCGCAATACAACGCGCCCGCACGAACAAAGTAACCACAAACCTGTATAGCTTGTGTCACGCACAATAAACAAGTTTATAGTGCCCACACCGCCTCCATCCCCATCGTGCATCAGCTCCACGACCTGCTGATGTTTTTTCCGACGCTGGTGGCAGACACGCTTTCATTAGTGCCTTGCCACCCTTGCTTCCACGCTTTGTGGAATGCTTCCTGCCTTAGCAGACTGTCATGTATGAGGGGAACAGACTCAAGTAGATCGTTCCGAAGGCGTTGCCTTACTCATCGACGTAAATGTTTTATTATTATTATTATTGTTTATAGGTTGCCAAGTTTGTTCATTTCACTTGAGTGCATACTACGATAATAATACTATAATGCTGGAATGGTCACACTGCTTACTTTGTGACTCTTCCTATAGTAGTGTGTATGACTGTCACCCGTACCTGAACCCTAACTGTTTATGCCCGTTATATCGGGTTAACTTATCAACTTTATTACATTCTGAGAAAACTTACGAAAGGAGTGATATATATATAAGGGATATATATCGTTGAAACACAGGAAACACAGGTGGTGATCCGGTCGGTCTAAAAACTGCATAAGATAAAATACTTAGGTGTTTTATCGAGTGCGGCGCGGATCGGTCGGAGCGGTGGCAGATGACAAAATGACAGGCACTCAGGGCGAGGGGTGAAACAAGGAGAAGCAGGCCCCCATACAGTGGGGGGGAAATCGGCTTCCCCGTGACACCACCTCACCCCGAAGGTGTGAGTGGCCATCCCGAAGCAGGCGAACCCTAAATCCTAACCCAATGTTACTAGAATGTTTAGGCCTAAGGGGCCTTTCTCAACCCAACTAGAAGCACATCCGTGCATGGGGCGTTGCCTAAAATCCTAGTACCTAAGGGCAAGCATCTACAAGCCGCGACGTGATTGTGGAATGGCGGCGGCGGAGTTCTCGATTGCAGAAGTCCTCGAGCGCCACGAAAACGACGAATCAGCCGATGCCCACGCGGTGCCAAAGCCAAAAGCGGCCTGGCACCACCAGAGCGAATGCGTCGCTGAAGAGGGGATAGGGAGGAGGAAGGTGGAAAATGCGGTGAGGGAACGTGATCGAGGTCATGGGGAGGAACTCGAAAGGGATGATGGAGAGGGGGGAAGCGGTCGTGATAGCACCACCAGACACCACCAGATGGCGACCACTGGGGGCATAAGGCGAAGGTGAGGGAAGTGGCGAGACGAAGTCGTGGAAGTCATTGGTTTCGTCGTGGTCGTCCAGGATGTTGTCGTTGTGATTGGTGCCTGGTGCGCAAGCACCACCAGGCACCACTAGAACATAACCAGCGGTAAAAGGATGTCGATGCACTCGGAGAGAGAGCAACGCTGAACGAACAACGGCCATACGTGCACGCTGACGTTTTGTGGACATGACAGCTGCAGAACTCTGCAGCAGTCTGCAGAATTCTGCGAACCCCAAGATAGGGTTCCCAAGCGAAAAGGTAACTTCGCGTAGAATTAAGCGAATCGAACGATCGAAAGGTCAATTTGGGGCAGTTTTTGACGAGGAATACGGTGGTGACGTCAAAAACGCCGTACGGTAAAGCGGTTCTCCGGCAGCAGAGGCGCTGCTGGCCAGAGTGTCGAAGGACGTTGGGGCTGGAGAGGGCTAGTTACGAGATGGCTCGTAAAATGGGCGGCTTTCAAAATGAATTCAGTCGCGAATGGGATAAAAACGGGATAACGGTTGTCGGTGCTCCAGCGGAGCGAGGGTACTCCACAGTAGGATCAACAATGCGGCTCCAACGCAAAATTGAAGCAGGTGACTCATGAGATGGCTCGAGAATCGAAGGAACGTCCGGTGATGGGAACCGAAACGGAAGGATTAGGCAGAGGTCGGCGCTCCAAGCCGAGATGGTACCCCAGACCAAAAATCCGTACTTAGGCAATTACGAGGCGGGTCTCGCAACATACGGTTCACGAGGCGGGTCTCGCGAGGTTGTAGAATCGGCACACCAGGCCGAAGCGAGTCAAAGACGTGACGAATGAACCACCACCGAAGTGGTACGGCCCATAACCTGACGAAAGGAGTGATATATATGCAAGGGATATATATCGCTGAAACACAGGAAACACATGTGTTTTATCGAGTGCGGCGCGGAACGGTCGGAGCGGTGGCAGATGACAAAATGACAGGCACTCAGGGCGAGGGGTGAAACAAGGAGAAGCAGGCCCCCATACAGTGGGGGGGAAATCGGCTTCCCCGTGAAAAACCTATCACTGAGTGAATATATCCCGAGTCTTAGGGATATATCCAACAGGTTTGGCCCCACGCACTCTTTATTCAGACACCGCGGAGTTTGGCCATGTCTGGCTAAACAGCGACGATTGAGATGGAGTGAGGGGCTCCTCTAGAGGCGCGGCGGAGCGGTATGGCCTAGTTTAATGACTGGTTGATTGGATTTGCGGGAAGCTCGTGCACGTGGCCGCTTATGTTCCCTTGTTACGCGTTGGTAGACGTTGGAATTTTGGTCGGATTCGACACCACGTTCCTTGGCCGCGTTATTCAATCCACATGCACGTTTGGGAAATTTGTGCGCCGCAGCTTTCCCTTTATTCCTCGACGACCGTATTTCGACTCTTGGCCAGGGGAGAAGTCCTGTCGCGAATGACCGGCCCCTGGCCGAGAGAGTCTCCCAAAAAGAGGGTTTGGCCGAAGATTGGCCGAAAGAATTTTGACCCTTAAGTATGCAAAAATATGTCAAAACAAGAAAAAACAAATGTTTTCTCGAAAACTGGCCGAAAGGCCTCCGGAGAGGACTTCTCCCCTCACGAAACGGGGCGGAATTGCTCTGAAGAACAGAGGAAATATCGCAGCGGTAAAATATTGCAGTCGAGGGGAGTGCCGTTTGTTACTTATTAAGTATGGAAATCTAGGTTATCGGCTGCCCGCCCCAACTTTGTTGCGCTACTGCAGGCACACCCCCTTGTGATTTTAATCACATTGCATGAAGTGCAATTTTTTTCAACGTTCGTAACGAATATACATGCACTCATAAGGCGAATACCTTTCTTTTGAGCTCTTGATCGACCCCATCCGCAACCGCATCAGCTTCGTTTGCAGTCGCGACTGCAAGCTAAGTCGATGCGGTTCAAGATAGGGTCGACTAATTCGTTGCAGCTGAGGGGTTTTCGTGCGGTTTAGCGCAAGAAACTTACGGGATATATTCGTATCAATATTATGAATATATCCCGTAAGTTTCAGGGCATGCCGTCGAGTACGCTCGAAACGGTCACATCTTGACAAGAGGATAAATCTAAACCCAAAACGCCTCTTGTCAAGATGCGACTGTTTGAAGCATACTTAACGGCAGGCCCTGCAACTTCCGGGATATATTCATAATATTGTTATGAATATATCTGCCAGGTTTCGTGAGTTAGAGTGCACGACAACTCCAATTCTGCAAGGCAGTTTTGGGTTTGGGTAAATCAAAACCCAAAACGCCTCATGCCAATATGCGACTGTTTGAAGTATGCTCCAAGGTATGACCTGAAACTTCCAGGACATATTCATAATATTGTTATGAATATATCTGCCAGGTTTCGTGAGTTGGAGTGCACGACAACTCCAATTCTGCAAGGCAGTTTTGGGTTTGGGTAAATCAAAACCCAAAACGCCTCATGCCAATATGCGACTGTTTGAAGTATGCTCCAAGGTATGACCTGAAACTTCCAGGATATATTCAAAATATTGTTATGAATATATCTGCCAGGTTTCGTGAGTTGGAGTGCACGACAACTCCAATTCTGCAAGGCAATTTTGGGTTTGGGTAAATCAAAACCCAAACCCAAAACGCCGCATGCCAATATGCGACTGTTTGAAGTATGCTCCAAGGTATGACCTGAAACTGACGGGATATATTCATGATATTGTTATGAATATATCTGCCAGGTTTCGTGAGTTGGGGTGCACGACAACTCCAATTCTGGCAAGGCAGTTTTGGGTAAATCAAAACCCGAACCCAAAACGCCTCATGCCAATATGCGACTGTTTGAAGCATGCTTCAAGGTATGACCTGAAACTTACGGGATATATTCATAATATTAATACGAATATATCCCGTAACTTTCTTGCGCTAGAACGCACGAAAACCCCTCGGCTGCCGTGAATTAGTCGACCCTATCTTGAACCGCATCGGCTTAGCTTGCAGTGGCGACTGCAAACGAAGCTGATGCGGTTGCGGATGGGGTCGATTAAGAGCTCAAAAGAAAGGT
>LGRX02019840.1:88113-106602 GCA_001247695.2 Cymbomonas tetramitiformis | reverse complement strand
TAGGTAGGGCCCTACTTACCCTTGTTTATGTATAGACATGACCATATTTACCTTGTACGGCCATACTTATGGCCATACTTACTTTACCATACTTTACCTTGTACGGCCATACAGTATGGCCATACTTACCCAGTACTTGAGTATAGATACATGATAGATAGGGCCCTACTTACCCTTGTTTATGTATAGACATGGCCATACTTACCTTGTATCTACCCATTTTCTAAGTGATTCATGCATTCACGGGCGTACGTATGGTGCGTTAGACATTGGGTAGGTACAAGGTAAGTAAGGGGTAAGTAAGGCCAAAAACCACGACCAAACATGGCCTTACTTGGGTTGTGTTGCGCCGCTGAAAAACTGACTAAACATGGCCATGTCTGGTCGTGGTTTTTGGCCATCCAGACACAAGGTAGATACAAGGCAAACATGGCCCTACCTACGATTCCTAAATTCGTAGGGCCAGCAGCGTCACTGTATCTGTGTTGTCATGGTTAAGGCCGTATTCCCCTTCTTCACAGGCCTTTTTTGCCACCTCGTCCGCCATTTTATTCCCATGTATCCCCACATGCGCTTTAACTTTGTATAGGGCCACCTTTGTTCCTTCCCTGTTTAGCATTTGTATTTGCTTCATTATTTTCCACAGTATGTCCCTGTGTACATGCCTTTCCAGCATGTGCGGCCTTCTTCTCATGTTTTGTATTTGGTAGAGTGAGGTTAGGCTATCTGTGCATATGCTGATTTTTTCTTCTCCCGAGGTTGAGTCCAGTGTTAGTGCCATATATATGGCAGCGAGTTCCGCCCTGTTAACTGTTTGGCAGTGTCCTGTCCATCTTTGCATGTGGTTTGTTGCCCGTCCCCCTCTTGGGTCCCAGACTCCTGCCGCCGTTACTTCCTCGACTTCCCCGTTTTCCTTTTTGACTTTCCTTTGGCTCCCGTCTGTGTAGACCATATCATTTTTGTTATGCCTCCTGTGAGGCTCTGAGTATCCTTTTCCGTTGTTGTCCCACTGGCTCTCTGGTGGTGGTTCGGCTTTCTCTGTTTCACCCCTTTCCCATTGCAGCCACTGGTCCCCGTTTATGTCCTTTTCTGTTGTGTCTGGGCCCATAAACTGTAGTGCCCATCTTCTTAGGGCGTCCCTGTTTATTTCCTCCCTACTCCACGTGGTGTTGGCTCTTAGTACATCCGTAGTTGTGGGCCTCGGCCCCTTGTCCCCTCCTCTGTGCTCCCCCTCTTTTTTCCTATCTTCCATCCAGCGGTCGATTATCTCCTCTGTGTGGCTTTCCAGGTGGCCGCCTGGCAGTGCTTGCATGACCGGTAGCTCATGGTTTGCCCACGGCGCAGAGTCTATGACGCAATCCTTCTCCCATTCTGTAATTGACCTAGGTTGCCTGTCCGCGTCCTTGAGGGTAAGGGGCCTATGCATGTAGCATGTTCTGCCTGTTGTCCTAACTTTGCTTTGCGGGCATTTGAGAAGGGCCTTGCTGAATATGTCGTAGGTTTTGAGTGCATTCGGGCAGTATTTTCTCCACCCCGCCGCATTCGCTACTATCAGTATTCGCATGTTCCAGTTGCATTGTTTGGGCTTTTGTAGGTTCCCTTGCATCCAGTGGTCAGGCGGCAGGAAGGTGAACTGTCCTTCCTTTATCTCAAGCAGCTCATGTACCCTGTATCCCATGTGCTTGTTTAGCAATTTCCTGTACGG
The DNA here is from genome assembly GCA_001247695.2 of Cymbomonas tetramitiformis. Classification (NCBI taxonomy): domain Eukaryota; kingdom Viridiplantae; phylum Chlorophyta; class Pyramimonadophyceae; order Pyramimonadales; family Pyramimonadaceae; genus Cymbomonas; species Cymbomonas tetramitiformis. The sequence goes on along the minus strand of LGRX02019840.1, from coordinate 104,897 downwards.
GCTTTTGGCATATGTGGGGTATATTCCTACCCCCAGAACTGGTTCGGCCGTTTTTGTGGAGTTAATTGCCTTTTTCAGTGCCTTGTAGAGGTCCCCGGCTGTATACTCTGGGTTAAATTGGTATGACCCTAGCTTTTCCCATTGCTCTTCCCATGCCGAGCCTACAGCCCCGAATACCGAGTCTCGTGGGTATTGTGAGTAGTATGTTTTGGTGTTTTTGTGTACATTGAGTGGCGAGGCAAACACCTCTGTTTGGACTCCCATGGCTGTGTGTACCGCCTCCATCATTTCCGGGGGGAAGGTCCAGTGGTTTTGGAGGTTCCTTTTTCTGTGTTTCATCTCCGCTTTACTAGAGTACCTTATCAGCAACTGTGCAATTTCCTCCTCAAAAGTGTTGACTTGTATTTTGTGTTCTACACTTAGTTTCAGCCTTTTGGCAAGTTGTTTTTCTGTTGGCCGTTGTGCCGTGCTGTCGCCCACCGCCTCAGCATATCTGTCGTACAATTCCCGAACTTTTACTGTGCTCAGTGTGCCTATCAGGCTTCCCTCCGGCTCGTAGCAGTAGGTGGTGTCACCTTCCGTGCGTAGTTGTCTGTCCTTCGTGCCTGGAATGTGACTAATAATGTCCTGGTCCGGGTTCGTTTCCCTTGTGCATATTTCCAGGTGGGTTACTTGTTTCCAGTATCTCTGTTCGCTGTTTGGTTGTCCTGCCAGTATCTCCGCAACGGGCTCTCGTTTGGCCATTTTGTCTCTTTTGTCATTCTCCCATTCTTCCACAAGGTTCTCCCATCCATGGTCCGAGGAGGAGTTGTGTTTGAGCAGGTGTGTTCTTACTGTTTCTTCTGTGCTCCAAGTCGTTTGTTCGTTTCCTTCTCTATCGGTCCACTGTACTTCGTACTGTGTTACTTTCGAGGTCACATCAGTGTAGTTTTGCAGGTACTGTCTGCTTGCCAGTATCCCAGTGGGCGTGTAGGTTCCCTCCTGTTCTAGCGTTTCCATTTGGTCTTTTTGTTTTGACCACTGGCCTTTGTCTTGTTGCTCCGTCTTTCTCTTTACTCTTCCTCGTGGGTTTCTTGTGGTCATCACGTCGTCTTCCTCTTTTTCTTGGTCATCGGTTTCTATGCCCAAGGCTTCCTTCTCCTGTTCCGTCCACTCTACTTCTGCCTGTTCGAAGTGTTTCGTTTGGTTGGCTAGCGGGTACATGGACAGTAGTTGCTGTATGTCCTTCAGACTGTTTCCAGCCTCATGCAGCGCCTTTATTTGTGCAGGCCAATTGCTTATGTTTTCCATACTCGCTGTGCTTTTGGTGTACCTTTCTAGCTCCCCTGTTTTCCGTTCCTGTATGTATTCTGGTTTCAGCCTTCTGTTCCACACATGGTCCCAGTGGTCCCCTGGTTTCTTAATGTCGTTAGGCTGTGCCTCGCAAATGTATGGGTATAGGTGCAGCATGCCTTGTACTATCTTTGTTGCCGTCTTGTTGTCGTGTTTCCTTCCACCCGTTGCTTTGAGTGTTTCTATTGGTATCGCACTTTTCCCGTCTGCTGTGGTTAGGTTCCTGAGGTCCGGGTAGTTTCTGAATAGTGTGAGTAGTTTGGTAAAGTTTATTTGCTTGGTAGCCTGCTGAGTTCTCGTTTCCTGTATTACATTTACTGTCCCCATTTTTTCAGAGCCTGTCGTTGCGGGCTGCGACTGTGGGTCTCTGTATTCCGTGTCCATTCGCCTGAGGTGCTTGTTTGTTCTTGTGGTGCCCTCCATTTCCGCGTTCGTGTACACACTTTTAGCTTTCCCTAGCTGTCTCATTATAGGTAGTGTTTCCTTAGCCAGTTCCTGCATGTGACTCCCCACCCCTTTTACGTGTATTCCATATTCATTCAAAGCATTCATCTTCCTTAGAGTGTTGGTTTGTGTCTGCAGTCCCATTTTTAGCTTACTCCTGGTGCTGCTGTGGACTTTCTCCGAAGTGTTTTTCCAATAGCCCGGCTGTGGACCTACTGACTTGTGACATTCTTTGTCTGGTTTGTAGGTTTCTCTCCCTTTTGCCATATCCCATCTGGACCCCTTTGTCTTCCTCACTCTGAACAGCCCCTGCCAGCCCCGTGTAGACTTCCTGTGCATATATTGCTTGTAAGGACTGAAGTCCCAGTCCATATTCCTCTTTTTCCTCCGTGTTTAGTTCATTGGGTGTGCCATTAGCCGGGAGTCCATGTATTCTTTTCATTGCTGCTCCCAGCTGGTTTTCAGCCTGCTGTATTTCACCCTGTGTGTATATCCCGAGGTGGAGTCCGTATTTGAATTTGCCTAATATGGCCGACTTTAGGGAGTACTCTTTTTGTCTTTGTGTGAGGGGGGTGGTCAGTAGTGCCTCTATTCTTCGTTTGAGTTCCTGTAGTGACTTTCTTTTTTCCTCTTTCCATGTTCCCAGCATATTGAGGAGGACCCCTAGGTATTTGTAGGTGTCTCCAGCTTTAAGGACTTTTAGCGTCCGACTTCCGCATTTCACCCCTTGGTGTCTACTTTCTTTTACATTTCTGTTGCCATGTTCTATCCCTGTTATCTTTGTTTTGTCCTCGTTTATCCGGAGTCCACTCCAGTCTCCAAATGCCGAGAGTTTCTTTAGCTGTTGTTCCATCCCTGTCATTAGTTTTGTTAGTATAATTAGGTCGTCCACAAACGCCCCCGAGGAAGTTCTCAGTTCTCCTCTGAGCTCCTTGTCAGTCGCATACCTGTGCTGGTACCCATGGTCGCCTACCTCTAACCATCTAAGGAGGGGTTCCAGGTACAGTATGAACAGTAACGGGCTCATGCTGTCTCCCTGCAGAATCCCCCTTCTTATCGGCACCTCTTCCGAGACCTGGTCCCCTATCTTTGCTCTCATTTGCATGGAATCCTCCTCATTTTCGCCCAGTATATCCCTAACCGCTTCCGTGAGTTGTGGTGGCACCCCTAGGTGTTTTAATGTCGTAATGAGCCTCTCGTGGTCAACTGACCCATAAGCATTTTCGAAGTCCACGTAGGTGGCATGCAGGTTTCGTTTAGAGAGGTTGGCGTCTTCAATAGCATTGGTTACCCTGGTGAGTTGTTTCATTGTGTTATGGTTTTCCCTTGAGCCCTCTTGTGCTTCCGAGAGCATGCCATTTATTTCACAGAAGTCAGCCAGCATTTTTGTGAGTACCGTAGTGTATAGTTTGAACAGGCAATCCAGTAGTGCTATAGGTCGGTAGTTTTGTTGCTTTGTCACTTCACCCTGTTTGTGGTGGAAGCAAAAATAGCCTTTTTTCCATGGTAGAGGAGTATGTCTGTGCTCCCACATTAATTCCATGAGTTCACACAGTTGGTCATGGAATCTGTCTGGCATCTGTTTTAATATCTCGTTTTGTATCCCCATGGGTCCGGCCGCTTTGTTGGTTTTCATTTTCTTCACTGCTTGCCGGTAGGCTTCTTTGTCCACCCTCAGGGTTACCTTTGTTTGGTCTGGCCTTGTGCATTGGTTTTCCTTCATGTAGTTTTTATACCTCTCGTCAAGCCAGGGTGGCGTGTTCTTAAGTCCTTTCTCTGGTTCCCGCATTTTGTATGGTGCCGACCGCGCAATGTGTTCACCCATTGCCTGTGCTACTTTTTGGTGCCCTACTACTAGTTCCCCTTGTATCGTTTCCACTGCTTGTATTGCTGCGGCTGGTGCTGCTCCATTTTCTATCTCTTTTTTGTATATCATTTTGTGGTAGTGCTTTATGTTGCCCCAATATCTTTCTCTCATTTTCATTCTTGTTTTCTGTTTTCGGTTTACCTCGTGCTCTTTAATGCATCTTCTTGCCTCTTTTGTTGCAAGCTTTTTCTGTTCCCGTTCCCATTGCTCCCATGCCCTCATTTCGTTTGTTCGGTTATCGAAATTTTCCGTCCGTACTTCCTCAGTTGCTCGTTCTCGTATTTCTATGTCTTTCTTCCATAGTGCTATGTTCTCACGACACCTGTTCCTTTCTCTCAGGTGGCCGTCCCTTTCCTTGCGGAGGGTTTTTGGAAGGTGTAGTCCATGCTGTTGTTCCGGTGCCGCCGCCTGTTTAGGTAAGTTGGCATCCACCATTGCCCTGTCCCTTGCTTCCCCCAGTATTTTTGCCACCACTTCACCTGCGTAGTCTATCTCCCTCTTTCTGAGCCTGGCGCTTGCCAGCTGTGAGGACGAGCAGAGTTACCAGACTCTGGCGGCGCTTGCTGGCATCGAACTTGTAGAGGGTGACGGCCTTCCCCCGGTTGAGGACTACGAATGACTGGCCGGCGACCAGTCCCTGACCCTGCCCTTCGAGGAAGTGAGGTCACACCCTGGTGATCAGACCCTCTCCGCCCTGGAGAAGCGGTCAGAACCAATGGAACCCCGACGCGCACGAGGACGTAGAGATCCTTGGGGCCATCGACCTCATCCCAAGAGCGTGGCCTTCACCTCTGGAACCCGCTTGCGACACACCTACCGCTCAGCTGGTGCCCCACCGCTACCGAGGGATGACTTAACCAGTCACCCCCTTGCGGAAAGTGCCCCTTTCGACGAGCCGTCTCTACCTCTCGATGATGGCCCTGCTTACACACAGGCAAGGATCGAGGGTCGGAGGGGGCGGCGAGTCCCCCGGCACAGGCCCCCATCATGGGCAGCAACCTTGGAGGGCCCCGTGATCTTCGCCCCCAACCGCGTGTTGTCCTACCACTACCCAATTATCAGTCCAATCTCGCGGACCCGCGAAAGAGGCTAACTGCGTGGCACTGGAAGAGGGAACTGTACTCCCTCCCTCTCGAGGTCGCCATGCAAAAGGTTCGCAGAGCCCTACGTAAATCCCCAGAGGCTGCTAAAGCCCTGGTTGATAAGATGTGGGAGCGCACCCGCAGCCGCATACGCTCTGGGAGTCGATCGCCAAAGGAACACGTGAACCACGCCAACCAGCTGGCGGAGAGAGTACGCATTGCCCGCGAGCCTCAAGATCGCAGGGAGGGCCATCAGCGCATAGCATTGTGGCACCTCCTCTCGCACGACGGCCGCCAACAAGTCCTCGAGTCCCCTAGCGCCAGTTCCTCCGACCTCTACGCGGCTTGGAGGGAGCTGTCGCCCGCCGAGCAGCTGGAGGCGATCGCCACCTCGAGCCCAGACTCTTCCCCCGGCAACAGGCTGTGGGAAAAGGAGGGCGTGCGAAGAGCAGCAGCGAGGTCTTCGGCATCTCTCTGCACCCTGGACACTGAAGTGGGCACGATACCCGGGACAGCGGGAGACGTGGGCCTACCTGGCGCCTGGTGCAGTCTACACGCAGTACATCAGTACAAGATGAGGAAGCTGGGTCCCAGCCCCTTGGGAGCATCGCCTCCGTCATCCCCGCTGGTCGAGCCCACGACAGAGACGGCATCTTCGCACCATGATGACGCGCCGACTACCCCGGGAGGAAACCTTGAAGGTCCTTCCGACTGCGCACGATCTTCGCCTGAAGTGGCAGAGGAGACCTCTACATCCAGCTCGCTTTGCTTCACCCAGCAGATGACCACCGTCAGGACGCACGAAGCAGAAGAAGCGCCGCCCCGTCTGGACAGCCACCCCATCGCTGAAGACCCCGAGGTGATGGAAGAGGAGTCCTCGGTCGATTCGCTCTGCTACACCCAGCAGATGGCAGCAGCTGGGACCCCTGAGGCGAGAACTGATCACCGGGGCTCCCACCAACTCGCCCACAACTTCCCCACCAGCAGCCCTCAGCATGACGAGGATCCCCTCACCCACAGCAGTCCCTCCAACAGCGCCACTACCCATGTGAGCCCCACAGTAAGCGGTACTACCCACGTGAGCCCCACAGTAAGTGGCGCTACCCATGTGAGCCCTACCACCAGCGGCACCACTCATGTGAGCCCTACTACCAGCAGCAACACCCATGTGAGTCCTACCACCAGCGACACCACTCATGTCAGCCCCACCTCGAGCGAATGCACTTCAACGGGCGCCCTGCTGACGGCGAGCGCAGACAACCTCGTCAGCCATCCGACTGAAGATATCGACTTGCTGGATGAGGAGTTCTACGCCGCGTGTAGGCAGACGTCGAAGGAGTGCCGCGACGCCGCGGACAACCTTCTCCCCAACCTCAAGTGCAAAAGCATACGCACGGATGGGGGAGTTCAATGGAAGACCGACATTGAGGGTACTCTCGCAGCGGCGCATGATGAAGAATGACCGCTGCTGCTGGTGTTCTATGCGACCCTCAGAGGGCACACGGTCAAGGTGCTGATTAACTCGGGAGCTTCTGACAACTTCATCTCGGAGCAGAGTGCTAAACGATGTGGCCTCACGACACGAGCTGGCTCCGAGATGCGAGTCACCTTAGCGGATGGATCTGTAAAGATCACAGGCGCCACCGCGTACGCCAAGTTTAACACGCACACCACCACGGGCACCTACACGGAGAACGCCATTGCCCTTCGAATTCTACCTCTGGGAATCCAAGTGGACGTTATCCTCGGCGGAAGATGGCTGCGCAGTCACTCCCCCGTAACTCTGGGCTATGAGGGGAACGGTTCTGTGTCCTTCCTCAGAAAGTCCCGCGGTGGCAAGATTGGAGATCGCGTCACCATCACAGGTTGCTCTCCTGGGAAGGCACCCGGAGATAAGTCTCCAAAGGGCACGGCTTGTGCGGGATTGGTGGACGAGGTGTTCCTGACTCCCGCTCAGTTGAAGAAGTACTTGGTGTACGCGGAGACGCAGAAGATGCGTGGCAACGATGACCCGGGGATACAACCCGCCTGGCTCATGATGGCCGAGAAATTCCAAGGTGATACGACTTCTGCCTTTGCAGCGACGGCTGTCGACACTGAGGACGCCAAACCTGCTGCGGACACTGAAGACGCAGAAGTGGACCCCGAGTGGACCCTCAAGTTCCAAGATTTCTGGGGTTCGGAGTATGAGAAGGAGATGACGACTGCCCTGCCGAACATCGATGGTCTCCGACATGATACCCAAGACGAGGCCAACATTAACCTGGACCCTGAGCTGAGCAAGAAGGGGCCGCCTTGCCAGCGCATCTACAAGAAGTCTGCAGAGGAACTCCGCCAACTCCGAGAGCGCGTCGAGACCTTAATGTCCAAGGGCTACATCCGACCCTCGTCCAGTCCTTACGCAGCTCCCTGCCTGATGGTCCCCAAACCAGGGAACCCCAAGGAGCTGCGACTGGTGATCGATTACCGACTCCTCAATCGTCAGAAAGTGAAGGACAAGTACCCCCTTCCGGACATCCAGATGATGTTCGACGAGATGCAGGGTGCGAAGTTCTTCTCCTCGTTCGACGCGGTGGATGGCTTCTGGCAGGTCCCGATGGCTCCAGGAGATATCGAGAAGACTGCCTTCACCACCCAGATGGGGTCATATGAGTGGTTGGTCATGCCACAAGGACTGCAGAACTCGCCATCTCAATATCAGCGACGAATGCAGCGGGCTCTGGGTCATCTTCCCTTTGTCCGAATCTTCATTGATGACGTGGTCGTTTTCAGCAACACCGCCGCTGAGCACTACGAGCACGTCAAGCAGCTGCTCCTGACGTGCAGGGAGAAGGGCGTTTTCCTCAAGAGGTCCAAGTGTCAACTGTTGAAGAAATCCTTGCGGTTCCTTGGTCACTGCATTTCCGCGGATGGCTGCAGACCCCAACATGACAAGGTGGCCGCAGTGAGGGACTGGCCCGAACTGGAAACGGTTACCCACGTCAGCAGTTCCTGGGCCTGGCGGGGTACTACCGTAGATTCATTCACTGCTTCTCCGAGATCGCCCAACCCCTTACCCGGCTGACCAAGTCGGACGTACCCTGGGAGTGGGGTCCCATGCAGCAGTGGGCCTTCGAGGAACTGAAAAAGGCCCTCACCTCGGCACCAGTACTTGCCTTACCCAACATCAAGGGTGCTGCAGACGGTACAGCACCTTTCGTGGTGCAAACAGATGCCAGCGGCATCGCCCTTGGGGGAGTACTGATGCAAGACAATGGTGATGGTCTTGGCCTGCGCGTGATAGCGTACGAGAGCCGCCAGTTCTCAGCCGCCGAGCAGAATTACCATACCGGCGAGCGAGAACTAGGCGCCCTGCACCACTGTACCACCGTCACCTGGCGGCATTACCTCATCTTTACCAACTTCCGCATCCAGGGCGATCACCGTCCCCTTGAGTGGCTGATGGAACCTGGCAGAGAGCTCAGCCGCAGACAGGCACGCTGATATATGGATCTGGTGGAGGTGGGAGTCCCGCGCATGGAGTACATCAAGGGGGCACTACTGCTGGTACCAGACGCCCTGTCCAGGAGACCTGACTTCAAAGACAAGGACGTTCGTGAAGGGATAAAGGAAGCAGGAGTGATTGACCCCACCTCAGACCTGCCGAAAGACTCACTGGCAACGCTGGAGTCTGAGTGCTTCTCCAGTTCACCACCCGCAGCTCATCCCCACTGGGCCCAGACGGTCGACTGCTGGCTTTCAGCAGTGGAAACCCTCTCCGTGGCGGAGCAAGCCATGGACCTGGGGGAGACCATCGCCCTCGTCAATCCGAAGCTCTATAAAGGGGCGAAGAGAGATGACCTCGACTTCGACATGCCTGACTGGCCTGACGCCAAAGGCGCGAAGCCGACAGAAACTCCACACGAGTCCCCTGACCGAGCTCCACCTCAGATAAGGATAACGAGGAGCATGTCACGGGCTGGAAAAGCTTCTACAACCCCAGCACCCCCACAGTCGGTATCACTGAAGATGCGAACGCCTGCACCACGGGCTGATACATCGGCGGCGCCCACTGAAAAGACGCCAGCGAGCTCACCACCCCCACAGAAGGCGCCCCAGCGGTCAGTTCCACCCTCGATCCTTCCCCCACAAAAGCGACAAGCTCGCCTCCCGGAGGACTCGCAGAATTGGCGCGTTCGCGCAGAGTACTCCTCGAAGTACATCGAGAAGTTTGGACCCTTCGACGTGGACGCCTGCTGCGACCTTGGCGGCCGCAACAGACAGGCAGATCGATTCTGGACAGACTGCCTTTCTGAGAAATGGAGGGGTCTCCGGGTTTGGTGTAACCCTCCATACAACTCCAAACACATTACTGTGGAGGCGATTCTGAACAAGTACATCACAGAATGGAAGGCAGACCCGGAGAACACTTCTGCGGTCTTCGTCCTGCCAGATCACCAGTCCAAACTCCCCGCGTGGCGTAAGCTATTCAGAAAGGCCAACATGCAGATCGTGGAGGTCGTCCCTACTCACGATGACAAGGGCGAGCCCAATCAGTTCTTCGAGAACCCAGATGGAAAGGCCTTCGACCTTCGCCGGCCTGTCTTGATAGTGCACGCTCCTCCCGCCAAACCGCAGCCAGCACGCGTGAGACATCCGCGAACGACCCCCGCTGTGATAAGGACGGGTGAGGCAGCAGACTTCAGAGACACGATCTCCCAGCAGTCAGACTCGAAGTTCCTGCGTGCGCTGAAGGCGGAGTACACCCGAGAGGGGTCACTTCGTTCGCTGCGGGAAAAGGTGAAGGCAGCGCCACACCAATGCCTACAGGACTTCAGGCTGGTGGGTGAGGTAGTTTGGAGAACTGCAGCAGGGAGATATCAGTTGGTGCTGGGGGAGGATTCTCCGCTTCGGGAGGTAGTGATTCGCCATGCTCACGAGTCATTGTCCTCAGGTCATACTGGGAGAGCCAAAACTCTGGAAAGAGTGCTGCGACGCTTTTACTGGCGTGGTGCTGCAGAGGACGTGGGTACCTGGGTTGCATCCTGCGCGGTGTGCCAATCAGTGAGGCCGCGAGGAACTTACCCGGATGGATTGCTAAATCCTCACAGCATCCCGAACAGACCGTGGCAAGATGTCGCAGTGGACTTCGTCACCGGCTTGCCAGTATCAGAGAGAGGTAATGACGCTTTTGTGGCCTTCACGTGCAAGCTGACGAAGATGGTCCACGTCATACCGATGAACTTCGGCGACAGCTCTGCAGCCGTGGTGGCCAGAATCTACTTTGACTCGGTGTGGCGCTTGCATGGCGCACCTATGAAAATCGTCTCTGACCGTGACCCGCGGTTCCAGGATGCCTTCTGGCAGGAACTTATGAGGCTAATGGGTGTAAAAGTGGCTCGCACCACGCCATACAACCCTCGGTCTGACGGGCAAGCGGAACACAGCAATAGAGTCATTGAAGACATCCTCAGGTCCTTCGTGGACGCTAATGTGGAGGACTGGGACTTGTTCACCACTAACGTGGAGTTCGCGATCAATGACTCCAGAAGTGAATCTACTGGCTTCACACCATTTCGAGCTGGTGTTTGGGTTCTCGCCGCTGTCGCAGTTAGACCTTTTCCTGGAGGCCGCGCAGTCCGCCGCTGGACGACGAACTGGGGGAGTAGGTACCGCCCACGAAGTGGCCGCGAAACTTTCGTCGCAGCTGCGGGACGCCAGACAGCGGTTGGAGCTGGCTCAACAACGACAGCGCGAGCAGTTTGATCGCAGGCACGGACAGCGGGAGTATGCTGTTGGAGATCTGGTCTGGATAGAAGCGAAACACCTTACAGAGAAGGTAATGGATCGCTCCATATGTAGGAAGTTGACCAAACGCTGGCATGGACCAGTCCCTGTGACCGAACGCTTCTTCAGTGATATGCAAATGACCATGCCAGAGGCCGACAGGGGAGCTCCAGTAGCCTACCGCCTACGCCTCCCTCCTCACTGGCGGATACACGACGTGTTCGCTCAACACCGCCTCAAGCCGTACACCAGCGGTCAAGACGCTTTCGCCGCGCGCGATCACTTGGCAGTACCTGAAGAGGTGGTAGTGGATGGTCAGAAGGAAGCACACGTTGAGCGCATCCTCGCACGTCGGGTGCGGTCTGTTCGAGGAAAAGAGGTGGAAGAATGGAAAGTTCGCTGGACTGGCTACTCCACACTTCTCGCGAAGCCGCCTGAGCGTGCCACCTAGTCCGAGCCGCGGACCCGAAAATAAAAAATTTCAAAAATAAGATTTTGCCACTAACTGTGCCCGCAGGATGCAGTAACGACACCACAAACGGCACGCCAACGACACCATGGTGGACAGCGCAACGGCACAATACAGATTTGGCCCGCCCGCACCCCACATGTCACAGTACCGGCCCGTGCACCACACACATTAACGGTTTTTTGAACGTGCAGGGGGAAACCGAGCTCCAGAACACGTCCACACAGCAAACAGACACAACCCCAAAGAACACCTCACTCTCCACATCAAAAAACATGGCCAAAACCGCAAACAAGCCCAGAATGACGTGCGCAGGGTCGTCGAAATCGAACCAAAAAACCAGTACGAGCGAGCAGCATCGCCGACCTCAAGGAGAAGCGACAGCTGGCTTGCCCGTAATCGAAAACATGCAAGCGTACGACCTGAGTCTTGACGGCTCGGACTCAGACTCGGAGTCGAACCGCTCTGAAAAAATCACACCGCTCGGCCTGTCGGAGACCATGTCCTCCGAGCAAGAAGAGTTCGCCACCCCGGAAGCTGATCGAGCGACCGGTATGGAGGGCATACAGCGAGAGGAGGACGCTACATCAAAACGTACTGACAAAACACATCCACAAGACAGTCCACCCAAACGACAGAAGGACAAGAAGGTACACTTCGCAGGGAGTGAAATCCCACCAAAACAAAAAACAAACAAAAAACATCAAGACGGGCCACCCGGCTCTGCCGGCCCCCGCGCCAGGAACCCCGAGGGGACAACACCTGGTTACAAAACACAAGTTCCGCAGGAAGATCTGAGAAGGGCGCTGGATCGACCCATCGACTACAAGAAAGTCGACGGCGCCCCGACAGACAAAATCCCAAGCCTCCTTGAACACAGCACATCCAAGAACGCGGAGAGCCCGCTGGAAAAGGTGACCAGAATCTACCAGCGCCGCCCCAGGGCCACAGAAAACCCGGAGGCGAGAATCTTCTACACGGCCAACAGGTGGCACCTCGACCGCCGGGAGGTGCTGGTGGCCGAAGACCCTCCTGCACACGCTCTGAAGCTGGGGGTGCCCGTAGTACGTGGGGAGAGACTCTCACTCATCGACGTACGCTCAGTCACAGGCTGCAGCCTGGACCCGAGTGACACGGGGCCCACGGGGTTCCCGTATACGGGCACACCCCAGCTCAAAATCGTCGACTTAGACGAAAACATCAAAGAGGTGCTCAAGTACTTAAGGTACTTGAACGCCCTCCTCTTCGACATCTCCGACTCTCCGGAGAACATCGTCTATGACCTTCAAAACACTCACGTCTGGCTCAACAGCGCCGTCAGGGTCAGACAAATCGACCTCGCGTTCAAAAACAGACCCTTAGCCGCCTTTGTGCTGTTTAACCCAATCTTTCGACTTCCACTGCACGTGGTACCACAGGCACATCAGACTTGCACCAGGGAGCAACCAGTGCTTCCATGCATCTACGTATGGTCTCCCTGGGCACCGGTCGAGGGGCCGGTAGCAGGACGCAGCGTCCTAGTCTACGGACCACAGCTCAGTGGGAAGACCACCGAGGACGTCTCGAACATCCTCGCGACCACGGTCATCGAAAGGAAGGAGGTCAGACACGAACTGGGACATCTTGTGGACCGAATCCGAAAAGGTACGGCGCGAGAATCCCCAGAGGACGCGGCCCTCAGAGAAGTGCTGCTGCTGGAAGCAGTTTCACCGGCGGCAGCAGAACTCATCATACAACAACCATACCCCTGGGGCTTTGCCACGACCACCTGCTGGCTACCCAGCAAAGAGGTCAGCGACGAGGTTGCAACCAGAGAGGTAGCCATCGTCGACAAGAAACAAGTACTTCTCGACCATCATCGTGGCCACATCGTGCAGGCCATAGTGGAGCACGTGGAGAAGCTGACAGCTAACACCACCGCTCTCACGGGCACGGACGACATCTTCGACTTCCACGTGCCATCCCGGCAGTGGGCACCATCGACGCCGGGAAACCCATCGTCCTTACTGCAATGGAAGCGCAACGGCGGTGGATACACCATCAACTACTATGCCATATTTACAGAGAAAGCGTACGACGCGTTGGCCAAAGCGGGCAAGCAGACGGTAAGGGTCCTAGCAGGAGTGGACGACGCTGGCCGCCACATCTCCACCTCAATCACCGTAGAGGTGGGGAGGTGGAGTGCCCAAGGTGCGGGTACCATACAGCGCCAAACCCCACGGGCAGCACGCGGCAGAGAAGCACGTGGGGGGAGGATCGACGAGATAGCAGAGGAGGTCGCTTCCAAACTCATCAACAAGGTCGGGTCGAAGGCCGACGAGGTCTTCCAATCGGCCACCAACAAACAACCTACTCCCGAGACCAAGCAGCTACTGAAGAACATCAACTTACAGCTGGAGAGGTTTAACGAATCGAAGCCCGTCACGTTGGACGAACTCCGCGACCTACATAAAGAACAGGAGCGCAACGCCGGTGTACGCCACACCGAAATCACGCAGGAGGTGCGGGGCTTCCACAAGACCTACCAAGAAACCGGCAGTGCTATGGTGAGCACACTTACTGCACTCACCGATCGCCTAACAGGTGAAGGCAAACACCAAGCCCCGGACCAACCGCTCCGCTTCACCAGAAGGCCAGCATGACAGGCCGCAGCGAAGGACGACGAGTACCGGGGCATCCCGTACCGTGGCCCCAAAGCCGATCTCAAGAAGAAACAGCCCCCTCCCAAGAGACCGGCAGTCGACGCGGGGGACCGGGCGATCGAAGCTGAGCCACCAGCTAAACGGAGGGCGCAGGGGGACGCCCAGGCGTCAGCGCAAGTGGGGGGAAAGCTTGAGAGCCCCCGACTCACTCCGCCAGTCACTAGGAAGGTAAGAAGTCACACAACCCCCTGCCCTGCTGACCAATCCACATCACAGCCCACCATAACTTGTCAGTGGGATAACATCGCCACTGCACTGACAAATAACAGCCGTGTCACAGAGAACCAAGGAGGCAGCGGGGCTTCAAGACAGGGTGGCCTAACAGCGCCAGTCACAGGGCCCCACCACAAGGTACAAACCACACCTGACACACCCCCTCCTGAACGATCAGCAGCACACACAAGCACCATCAGAAAACTGACCAAAGAGAGGGGGTGTGATCGACCAGGGAAGCTGTCCACCCCCCGAGACCGGTATGGGAACCGATCATCTTGGGCTGAAGCCCCAGCCGAGGAAAGCAACAGAAATAGAGGAGGCAGACCCAATCTTGCTAGCCTGAAGTTACAAACAATGGTAATATTTATGTTGTCTGTGACTGTAAATGCCACTGCTACTGGCAAGCACTGTAAATGCATGCACCCAACATACACTTCCTGCACTGACCATACCGAGGGAACGAGCATGAGCCACACACCGAACGAACGAAAACAGCGAATGCATTATAACAACCCACAGCAAACTAACCAAACTCTGATAAAAACACCTCGACCAACAAAGCGTTCATACCACTGTGGGACCCGCCCTGATGACACACAACACACGACACCAAACACCTGGAGTAAAATTACCTCATGCAAACACGATAAACAACACTCACACTCCCACGTCAATGGCAAGCGAAACAAAGGGTACCAAATAGATAGCAGATGCGAGTGCACACCAGGGAATACAGAGGCCCAACCCAAACAACCCAGCCAACGAAGGGCGACATTACCACCCGCCTGGCGAAACCATGAGTGCCCATATAACACAACGAACCCTATACTAACCCTAAGTAAAAAAGGCACAAATGACAGCATACAGCCCAAACTACTGGGAATGAAGCTGAAAAACTCCGGGGGACGACTCATAGGGGCGAGAGGGCAACATAACAAAATATAAGGGCAAACTGCCAACAGTCGACCACAAGCGAATTCCTAAAAATGCTCTACGTAAGAATCGGAAAAACCGGAAAACACATTGAAACTCAACAAAATTTTTGCACAACCACAAGACAACAAACTAAAAACATAACCCACCCTGAGAATAGCATTAGGGGCGTTACATCAAGTGATTTAGGGCGATGTAACGCTGTAACCATAAACCCGAAAAATAGACTATACAGATGCACGACTGGCCGCACAGCAGCAACCCAAAGTGAGCGCCCCCACCAGACGATAGTAACATTACCACCCACCCAGCTGCAACGGAACAACCACACCACCGCAACAAACCCTATAAGAACCCTAATGGTGGAAGATACTGAGCATGGCATAGGACCCAATATACCAAAAAGGGCGATGAAAAACTTTGAGGAGAGGCCTAAACAGGTCTGGAGGCAACATACGCGAAATGTGAGGGCAAAATGCCGACTTTCGACCACAAGCGAATTCCCAAAAACACTCTACGTCAAAATTGGAAAAACTGAAAAACGCACCGGAATAAAGCGAAACTTTTACCAAATGACGAGACAAGCTGCCAGAAACGAAACCCACCCTGAAAGAAATATTAAGTGCGGTACAGCGGACTGCCTGAGGCAATGTAACGCCGTAGCCGTAAACCCAACACAAATGTTGACAGCACCACATTGCACACAGGGACACTGCCAGACCCCTGCAGAACGCCGCACTCGCCCTAACCCCAATACTCACCATACTGATATTTACCATAGTACCAAGAAGGAAAACACTTGGTCACACAAGGAAAACAGACAGCATTGAGCGCAACAACATAACGCGTGAACGAAGAAACAGGAGGAAATGGACCAGGGCGAAGAACGCGGCAAAATGGAGGGCACAACCACCTCACGGCCAAAAGTTACTCAGAATAATTTACCGAAATGGTAAACCCATGTTCATTAGAACAAGGAACCCCGAATATGCAGTAACTGCAATACCAGCAGGCACCCCAACCAAGGGCAAGCCGCTGATGCGGGGGGTTGAGCAAAGAATGAGACAGAGAACCAGCTGCTGTAAGACGAACATGACAGGTGGGGGAAGCCAGGACCGCACGGGAACGTACCCACACAACACCACCACGAAAGGACTGTTCGAGAGGAAGGGCCGGCTGAACATGTTCCAATGCAACATGCCCACTCACTATATGAGAATAACCCAATGTCCCCTCTGGTGGTAGCCTCAATGAGGGAAACACTGAAACCAGGGAACACCAAAGAGCCGCACACCACGAAGGCATTACAGCTACTCGGGAACCTCCAGAGCTTCTGCATACCGGTATGCGATGGCAAGCACTGGAGAGTAGTGCTGGCAGGACCAGACAAGGAAAATGACAAACTTAAGCTCTGGATATACGATTCCTTGAATGGTAAAACTAACGCAACGCTACGTAACACCAAGAGGCTTACGACAGAAATGACCAACTGGGCGGAGCACCTCACTGGGAAACTATGCAGACAAGTAACTGTAGAACTAATGAACGTGGGGCAACCAAAGTGCACAAGACCACTACAGTTGTGGAGTATGGGCCTTGATGGCCACCAAAGCATGGATGCACTTCCAGAAAACATGCCCAGAGGGACACTGGCCCACCCACTTCAATGAGGCAGTCAGCAAATGGGGAACCACCAACAGGGCAGCGGTCGATGCCTACAGAAAGTCGATACAACACCCAGTGAAGGAGAGGATAACTGCCGCCGAGGGACAAAGGCAAACGCCGGGAGATAGTCAGCACGCGACAGGGACCTGGGAGCCCACCGATGGCCCAAACACAAACCCGCAAGTCGAGGCACAAGCGCGACGAACCCAAGAAGGGGGACACAGGGAAGCCACAAAGCAACAGGGACTATGGAGGTGGCTCCATAGACTGACCCCCGCGAACCCGCCAAGTGACAATGAGCAAACGCT
>LGRX02019840.1:46194-72591 GCA_001247695.2 Cymbomonas tetramitiformis | reverse complement strand
TTTTTTTTTTCTTTTTTCTTTTTTCTTTTTTTCTTTTCTTTTTTTCTTTTCATTTACAACCCACCAGGGGCAGAAGAGGGAAGAACCAGAGACAAAATACTCAAGTACACAGCCAACCTGTTCCGGAGAACAGCGGAAAAACCGAACGAGCATGTCATTGTTGGAGGAGACCTCAATGCAAGCAACACCAGCATAGGCAAGAGGGTAACGAAAACCGACAGACAATGGAAGAAGCTCGCGGAAGAGTTGAACCTCCATAATGTAGGTCCAACGATTAATACCACGCTGAACTGGGCAGAAAACAGAAACATTGACAGATGGCTAGCACCGATGGACAAACGGGCCCAATACGAGAAGGGAAGCACCACACACCTCACTCAACACCACACGAGTGACCATGAGATGGTAAGCCTTGCGACCCTTCGGCTAAACAGCATAGACACCCATGAACCATACGTGGACCGTGACCCCCAACCAGGGCAAGTAAAGCTGGACACGCCCCTGAACAAAGCCCACAGGGAAGCCCTCCAAAGCGTCCTCCTCAGGACACACGACTATGCCAGGACTGCTGAGCTGAAAGGCATGACAGAGATAGCCACTCAATGTAGGGAAGAAGGCAACAGGCAGGTGGCGCATGCTACCATAGACAGAGCAGGAGAGGCAGTGCTAGGTATACTCACCAAAGCGAACAATTGCGCGCTGAAGGACGAGGAACTACCAACGGCGATAGCTGGGAGAACCTCCACCCATGGGGCAACGGACCTGCTAATGAGCAAAAAGGACAGGAAAGAAAGAGACGCCGCAATACTCAAAATGCGGATGCACAAGAAAACCAAACGACAATTACGAAACCCACACACGGAACACACAACCCTCCGAAACCTGAAGGAAGGAGAGACAAAAGGCCCGACGAACAGGGACAATGCAGATGCAAAGGAATGGGTTTCGTGGCTTACTGAAGAGGCCAAAAAAGAAAGGTCGGCTGCACACAAGGTGGTCAAACAGCACTGGAAGCGAGCCAAGCAAAGGCATAATGACAAAACAGTAAAAGAATACTGGAACAACCAAAAGCGATACCACAAAAGGATATATGCCAAGGCGCAAGAAACAGGCCATGCCCCCACGGCGAATATACAGGCCCTACAGGACAGAGAGGGTAACCTGGCTGTAGGCCATAAGAACATTGCAAACGCACTAGTGGACCACATGGCCCACTCAGCACCATACAGGATGGAACACCGTAGTTTGCCCGACCTGGTACCCCCACCATGGGAAGACCCAGCTCATAAAGAGCGCCTCATAAAGGCACCAAGACCGGACCCCACAGGACTAGACCTCACAATAAGTAGACAGGGCTACAGCAAGGCGGTACACACCCTAAACAACAACAAAGCACCAGGCCCCACCAGGACCCCTAAACCAAATTCTCAAGTACATGCCAGAGGACTTCCACGACGCCTTACATGCGCTCATGCTGGAAATGTGGAACAGCAAACACGTCCCCCTCACCTGGAAGAGAGGGACATTCTGCTTCCACCACAAGAAAGAAGATGTCACCCTACAGCAAAACTATAGGCCTATAGCCTTGCTAGAGGGGGTATTCAAGCTATACACCTCGCAAATAGCAAACATGCTCTCCACGTTCTGCGAAACGCAGGGAATACTAGCCCAGGCGCAAGAAGGCTCAAGGGAGAAAAGGAACACACTCAGACAACTCACCAGAGTGACCAACGCAATAGAGGATGCAAATGTCTCCGGACGGGAACTGCATGGCCTGTATGTAGACTTCGAAAATGCGTATGGCTCAGTGGACCACAACAAGCTACTGCACACAATGCAATACCTTGGAATACCCGAAGAACTCACACAGGTAGTGCGAGATGTCCTGGGTACACAAAGCCATGACACCATGTCAATGTACACCAGAGTAGGAGGGGAAACCTCTCACAAAATGGTGCAGGTGCAAAGAGGCCTCCTCCAAGGAGACAGCATGAGTCCCCTCCTCTTCATAATATACCAGGAACCGTTGCTAAGATGGCTAGAGGTGGGGGAGCACGGGTACCAACACAAATACGCAGCCGAACAGGAAAGACTGGGCCCCCTCAGGACGACAGCAGGGGCGTTCGTCGACGACCTGCTCATACTATGCCCCACGATTTTCCACATGCGAGCCCAGCTGCACAAGCTAAAGGCATTCTCACAATGGAGTGAACTCAAAATTAACCTTACCAAGTCAGCCATAACCGGCATAAAAAATGGGGTTTCCATACCCGAGCAACTCCATAAGGACCTCAAAACGGTTGGGGTGGATGGTAAGCTGAGCCATTTCAAAATACTCAAACCAGACGACACATACAAATACCTAGGAGTACTACTGGCATTCACAGGCAGATGGGACAAGGAGAAAGAAGCTGCTAGGGAGGAGATGAACCACAGGATACAAGCACTGCTGCGCTCACCACTGACGCCAGACCAAAAGGAATACTCCCTTCACTCTGCAATACTGGGGAAGTTCCGGTATGGACTACACTTGGGCCTCTACACCGCGGGAGAAATAGACGACTTCAACAAAATAATAGGTGGGGCCACAAAGAATATACAAGGCCTACCCCGCAACGGAACACCAAACATTTTCACCACACAGGAAAAGGAAAGGTTCGGCTTAGGCATGGTGCCGCTCCAGGCAGTCTACGCCCAGGCAATTTGGAGCGGACTGCTGGAGGCCATGCACAGTGAGGAGGACAGAGGAGCAGTACGGCGGGGCCCGGCGTGGAGGCAAATAAACCTGAAGTCGAGACTCAGAATGTCCCACGTCAGCAGGTCCACCAGATGACTGATAGAATACCACTGCACCACACGCATGAATTGCACAGACCTTGACAAACTCTGGGGGGGGCACCAGACAAAATACAACACACTAAGGAAACTCAATGCCCTACTCAGATACAACATTACGCCCCAAGGGACGGAGGGGATGCTCAGACAACTCCAAACCCCAGTACCAAAGATAATGGAGCAGCTGAAAGGGGCGACCAGAAGAAAGTCTGACAAAGAGATGGAAGGAACCACAAGAAAAACGAAAGCAGGCAAAATGATTGATGGGGACCTACCGGCGCCTCCGGACTGGCAAGCGATGCACACAGACCAAACCGCCAAGCTCACAGTACCCAAGGACACGCCGACTGCGATAAATTTCACAACGTGCCTCAAACTATTCACGCACTTACCGGACCTAGCGTTCCTTACCACCCGAGATGGCCAACACGCGATTAGCCAGGTGAACGTCAGGGAACAATGCACAGATGCAACCCTCAACACAGACCGCAGTGCCATAGCCAAAGGCCTGGCACACCTATACCCATACCTATGCGAAGCCCAGCCGAGAGACATAGCGAAGCCTGGGGACTTTTATGACAGCCTCACAAACCGACGGCTGAAGCAACAATACAGGAGCATGCCCAGTGAGGGACCACTGGACCCCCACACAATGCGAACCAACCTCCCGCGCCTCAACCTGGAACGGCTACGGGCTAAAATGACGGAATGGGAGGCGAAACTGGTCCCCAGAGAAGAGATTTATAGGCAACTCTCCCTACACCCGCTTACAAGGATTAACGAGACAGAAACCACCAGTCAAACGGGGGGGGAGGAGCAGGAGGTCTCACAAGACCTCCACGCACACCCACAAACTAAGTGGATAGATGAGATAGACCCCATGGCCGAAAAAATGGAGGCAGACAGCTTTGAGAAAGGCCAAACGATAGACAAGCCGAAGGAAATTGTGGCAATGAGGACCCTACTCATTGACCCAACAGACCCCCACTCCCAGGTGACGCAGTATAGAACCCAGTGGAGGCACTCAGCAGGGGATGACTCCTACTCGTGGAGTACAAGGGAAACCATAACTGACTACTTAAAACTTGCCAAGCGAAGGGGCCAAAGTGCGACCACCTTCCCAACCCTGAAAAGAAGGCTGCGAGCCAGGGGCTCCCAGGTGACCCACCCCAAAGGTCTCAGAGAAATATTGGCCGGAAGGCCTCACCTGGGACAGGCCTGGCCCACACTACATGCAGGAAACCTCACCCTGGACCCGACAGAAACCAACCCAGAACAGGACATTGCGGACAATAGAGAACACCACTGCCAACTACGGCTGGAAGGGGAACTCGCCCACAGCTACCACAGAAACGGGAAGTACATAGGCACCCTTACGAAAGAGAAGCTTCTCAGGCTACACGAAAGGTACACCCAGGCAGTGGGTACCACACACCACCAAACCCCGCACCAACGCACACTACGCACTGAAATGTGGGAGGACCATAAAATACAGGTCTCCACGTTTGAGGAGGAAGTAGGACACCTACTCATTAGGTACTCAAGCAAAGAAGAAAAGGAGGAAAGAAAAAAGAACTTACAAAACCACTGGACATTCCCTGCCCAGATGCAAAGGGCACTACAACAGGCATTCGGAATTACCACTGAACTATTTGCCTCACCCCTCAATGTCCACCACAACACCACGACGTACTACGCCAAGTATGACAGAGACAAGGTGTTCGGGGCCAGAGGCTCAGCCTGGACTGCAAACTGGATGAAACTGGGGGCCTACCAGTTCAACCCAGAATACACGCCACAGGACCTCGAAAAGGCACTGGACTTTGCCATTGCGGCCACCACCACACAGGACCCAGTGTTCGGGGTCGGAATATACCCGACATATGCGAAAACCCCATACAGGAAACTATACAATGCACATGCAGGGCACCTAGTGCACGAACTATTTGAAATACCACAAGGCAAATTCACATTCCTGCCCCCTGACCACTGGATGGGTGCCACCGACCAGCAAGCGAAACAGTGCAACTGGAACCTCAGGGTACTGATTGTTGCCAACAAAGCGGGGTGGCAGGCCCACTGCGGGGACCCAGATATTGCCGCGGATTGCATAAGGAAGGCACTTACAACGTGCCCGCAGAGCAAGGTCCGCACGACCACAGCCGTCAAACAGCCGGCAAGGGAGGCGAACCAGCACGACACGAACGAACCAAACCAAGAAGGGCGCACCCTCGGTGCCGACTGTATTGTGGACACAAGACCATGGCAGAGATACGAACTCCCGGAGATTAAGACAAAGGACATGACAAATGCAATGGGAAGAATGTGCAACACAGGGCCACACATACGGAACGACCTCTGCCCCCAGTGCTACAACGTACAGGCAGAAGTTGAAACCTGGTGGGAGGACAGCCACCTCCATGTGGAAGACGGACCAGCCAAATGGGAACTCCTCCCCGGAAGCAGGGGAGGTAAATGGGACATACACCCCCCACCGTACAACAGGTGATAGAAGCGAACACTTTACACACCAGACTTAGAAGACAGACTGACGCCCAAACGGTATGGGACAAGGTGGCGAGGTCAAAAATTGTCAGATACCCCACTGACTTCTGGCCCGAACACGAACCGGGGGTCCAAGGGAGAAGATGGGAACTAACGAGAGACCGAACAGAGGACCCCAGGAACCTAGCCCCGAGTGACACACCAGCCCAACTGACATACCCCTCCCCTCAAAGGGCACACGAAGCGACCTCGTACCTATACACAGACGGGAGCAAAAGAGAGATTGAGACAGAAGAAGGAGGCAAAGAATGGGCCTCAGGAGCTGCGGTATGGGACCCCAGGTCCGGAGAAGGAGAGGCCCACATGATTCGGTGGGAAGGAGAGGACCAAGAGGTGAACAGAGCCGAGCTTCTTGCCATACTACAGAAAGCAGTGACGCTCCCGCCGCCACCAAGTGGCAAAGGACTCACCATTTGCACGGACAGTGCCAATTCCATTAGACAACTGGAGAACATGAGAACAAAACCCCATAGCATGGAACACCACCGGCAAAGGGACCTCCTCCCGGATCCGTCCCCTACCCAAACCCACACACCCCCTGGGCGTCACACAACACCCAGCGACACACCACCCAGTCACACCCAACCCGTTGTCCCATTCGCCAACCCACCCGCCACCCACCAAGGAACCAAATCAGACACACCCACAATGCCGCCCGCAACTGCCCCCGCGACCGCGACTGTCAGCGCGAACATCAGCGCCTCAATTCTGGAGTGGGCCAAGCGCCTCTACAGCAACAAATTGGGCACGACAGCAACAACGCCACCGCTACCCCAGCAGACGCCCCAGGGTGCTCCTGCTGTCTTATGGAAATCGGTTTCCCCGGCTACATCTGTCCTGAACATCCCACCAACGACGACCCCACAGCGCCACAGCGCCCGCCAGCGGTAACGCACCTTCCCACCCCAGCAAGGGGGCGAACCCCCCACGAGCCGAGGCACGACGACCCTCAACCCCGACATGGGCCACCATGGTCGCATGCGCAATCTTCCTCATGGCCGCCCTGACCGCCGCTACAGCCGCCACGACGCTGGACTCCAACGTCAGCCACACAGGACTGCCCGACGCACAGTCACCGTTCAGCACCCTGAACCACACAATACTGGCCACCATACTCGTGCTCGCAACGTGCGTCGCCGCAACGTTGTGGGTCATTCCCAAGGCACGACACAACCCCAACTCACATGCCGCCCTCCGCTCAACCACCCGCGACGCCACCACAACCCACCACCACCACGACGACGCAACGACTCACCACCACCACCACCACGACCACCATCCCACCACCACCACGAACGACTCACCACCACCACAAACCCCACAACAGCCACAGCACCACCAGACATTCAAACCTCCGCACCCCACTCATACTACACAGCAAGTGCCCCCCTCACATATCAACCTCCTTCACACCCAACACCACCTCCACCTCACCAACCCACATTTTCGTGGACGACACACTGCCACCCCAAGAAAATCCCAATTCCTCACACCAGCTCCCCGACCACATCCCGCGCGTGCTACACACACGCCCCAGCGGCCGCGAAAACACCCATCCCAATCCGGCAGCCACCTCTCACCCCCCCAACAACCATCCACGCACCACACCCGCCTCACCACCGACGCAACCGCTACGCAACACCGCGCGCAACAGCGATTGCCCATTCTATGCAAAAGTTGAACATGCATGACATCTGATATCGACGACGTGATTGTCAACTGAAAAATGTTGATGGATGTGCACATCGTTAACAGTTCAAGCCCTAATATTGACCCTAGACCTCCGGGTATAATCTTACCAAGTGCTCAACATGCGGTTAGGGCTACGTATACTATTAAGGGTGTGTAACGCTATGGCATATGTGCCCTAGATGTAACTCATTATGGTCAAGCTAAAATCGAGTGCGTGTCGGTAAATAGTAAGAACATCGTCGCAACATGGTTGCTTCCAAGTGCATGGCTGCATGCGGCTCGACGGGAGCTTTCCAAAACTGTCTTCAAAAGTGAATTTGGGTTATTTGTCGCCGAGAAAATCAGTTTTGAGTGTTTGATGAGCTAGCTCATCACGTAGCAGTTTAGGGGTTAAAGCCTTTATCGAACCATCTTTTTTGGTTTTTGGGAGACAGCGGGAGAATCCATGTTCCTGAAAATCCAGGGACGGTGTTGGCCGCTTTATGTCCCATTTCCAAGGTAGTCATAACCGCCGAAGATTTGCCCTTATCTTTCCCATCAAAGGGGGGATTTCCATAAACGATTCTGCCAATGCCTGTTATCGGGTCCACGTAGGCATCCCAAGCGAGACCATCAAAGCCAATTTTCCCATGATGGCAGAAGGGCCTGAGGGCTTTTTTCATTCTTGTGGTGGGTATGCATCTTCTCGAGTGAATTCTAGGGTGGGCATTTAGTGGGTTGGAGAAAAGTTCACAGCCGTTTTTGTCAAGGTTTCTGTCATCCACCAAAATATCTAAGAGGCTTCTTCTGATTGCGTAGCAGTTTTTAGGATCTCCCGATTCAAACTTACATGCATTGAGTGCTTCATGAATATCGTGTGCCCTATTCGAGTACTCCGCAAGTGAGCATGGGACTGCTTTGTTGGAAAGGCGGTGCCAGGCCAAAAGTTTCCAAAACTCTTTCTTTTGGACATATTGGAGTTCGGGATATTTAATTGTTCCCGTGACATGGTCCACTTCGGGTTTAGCGGTCACAGCAATGGTATTCTTTTTCGAACTTGATGATCGGTACATGCTAGCTTCCGGGAGAGCGCGTAAGTATAATTCCTCATTCATTTCCTGTCTTAGGTCAGCAAGTGGAAAAAGTTTCGATGGCTGTGTTTTGATGTATGTGGTACCTTTTCCAGGGTTTAGTAGTTTGGGCTTTTCTGAGATTTCTTCAGCAATGATTTTCCTTAGTTCGCCATCTTGGGTTGTTCTAAGACTATACAAACTATTATTATGTCCTGAGCATTCAAGTTGGATGTGTTCGAAGGTGCATTTTGTATTCTGTTGGCAGTAGGGGCAGTTTTCAGTTTCGATTTTCCCCAGTTTAAATAAACGTGTCGGAGAGGCTTGGAGACCCAGGAGTTCCCTGCTTCTAGAAGCAGTGAAAGCTTTAGGTATTATTTTCGAAATATCTTTAGTGGGGGTGGTGTTATTCTCGTTGAGCATCCTCAAGTACTTCCCTTGAGACTGTAGAGTTCTCCAATTATGATAGTGTGAGAGACGTTGAATTCTTCTAATGTGACTGCGGATATCACCTAAAATAGGGACCTCAAAAAAGAATAACGAGAAATGCAGTTCCTCGGCAGGGTCGTAGCGGGAGATGTCTGAGCAACCCCCTCTGAATGAGGCTCTTTTGGCAGTACGGTCCACTCTGTCATGGACTTTGTCATTATTGTGACCCCTGATCCATTTAAGGATGATTTTACTGTGGTCTCCTTCACTGTAGAAGCCAAGTTCTTCTAACAGTAGGCGAACAGCCTGCACATCTCTGCGATTAGCTTCACGTAATTTGTCCCGGGCACTCATGGATCTGCCATCCTTTGTTACAGCAGATATTGCGGCCATGGAGTCAATGGCATGTACCATTGGAGTCATGGACTTGAGGAGCTTCTCTTTTTGTTCTGTGAGTAAGAATCGCAGTCCCGCAATTTCAGCAGATGTGCTACTAGGGTTTTGGATATCTTCCTTGATAAGAAGCCCCGGTGCGGCGAAACTTCTTGAGGGGGGGATATTCATCTTCCGAACAAGTGGCATTCCGTTGTCAAAGTTTTTTATGGCATATGCTGCACCACTGCATGCTGATTTTTTACCGGCAAATAGGGAACCATCGCTTGCCATATCATAATCCTCCATTTGTTTGCTCTTTTCGGCGAAGGGGGTAGATTCTTCTTCTGAGTCGCTAGGGCAGCTGTATTCACTTTCTTCTTCCGCAGTTTTGTTTTTCATTCTGGCAATAATGGTCTCATACTGTCTGTCTGAGATGTAATCATAGTGTGAATTAATATCACCGACTTTAGCAAGAACAGAAGAGGGCGGGTCCATATGGTCATTATATTCGAAAATGGAACCTGCTGGAATTAGGATGCAACCGTCAATGGTGATGCTATATTCAAAGTCGTATTGAAGACTGCTGGTTCCTTCGATTCTGACAAAGACATTAGGGTTTTTGGCATTGTTACTGTATTCTGTATATTGTATTGACATGGCCTCTAAGTCAACATTGGTAATGTGAATAAGAGAGATGGAATCTCGGTCACCATTTCCTTTCCAATGAAACTCACCCGTGTCCGGGGGTACTATGTTGTCTCTATATTGTTTCTTGACATCATATCTGGCCTGTGGGTCCAAATCTACGGGGTTTTGAAGCATTTCCTTTTCGATAGCGGTTAACCATCCAGGGGGTCTATTACCGTTCAGCCTGAAAAAGCCTTTGCTTTCTTGCCAGTTTTTTAACATTCCACCGCAGGGAGTCAGAAAGGAACCTGTGTGCTTGAGGTTATATTTTTGAATTGCGGAGGTAACATTCCTCGACATGTAGAGTTGTCTGGGAAGGGTGGTGACTAATGTGGTTTCACCCGCTTCATTTTCAGGGTAATTTTTAGAGTCGATAGCGTATCCTAGTTTTGCCATAATGTGACCTGTACGCCTGAACCAGTTAAAGCGTTTGTCTTTTGTGTGACTGTAGGTTGCATAGTGTGATAAGGGGAAGCCCGAGATGGCATTATTTCTCATTTCGTTGTTCATGTTTTGAATTATTATTTTAAGCCATAGATTGCTGTTTCTACGGTATAGTGAGATAAGGTGGGGGTCAGTGATACGATCCGTGTGGTTGTGTTGCCAATATTCGTGTTCATCTGCAGAACACAGGGTGTTCATGGTTTCAGTAATACACGACGCGGTTGCAATATCGAAGACACTATCGATACCGTACCCGCCCTGGCAGACTGCTGTCCAGATTATTTGGTGATTAGTGTCAACTGGGCAGCCCAGGTATTTGATATAAACGAAGCTATCATTTTGTCTACAGTAATACCTCACCTTTAAGGAAACAGGAATTTGGAGCCAGCCTAGCTTTTTTCGTATTTTTCTGACCCCCCCCCTGCCAGCGTCAGCCTCTTACCGAAATTACTAACGAATAGGAAACGCGATTCGAGCGTCAGCCAGCCTCTTCTCTTAAATCCATTTCTTTTTAGGGACTGGAAAGCGCAGTCAGCCAGCGCATTCTCTTAAATTCACCATGGATCCGAGCAGTCGCCAGAAACTGCGAGAATTGCATGCTGACTTGCAAAGTGGGATGATTAGTAAGGAAGACTACGACGACTTGAAGTCGATAGTCATCACGCGTATCAAGGCCAAAGCGCCACTCAATGAGAGTCCCAGCGGTGAGACCGAGAATGCATCAATGCAGAGTGACACGGATTTCAGGTGATATATAGGCTGAATTTCAGCTCATATATAGGCTGAATTTCAGCTCATATATAGCCTCATGTATAGGCTGAATTTGAGCTCATATATAGCCTCATATATAGGTTGAATTTCAGCTCATATATAGGTTGAATTTCAGCCTATATTTGGGTGAGATTCCTATGGCGTGTTACGTGTTACGCGTAAAACTCACAAGGCCCGAAATACGTAATTTACGCGTAATTTGCGCCCCGCGGGGGGGGCGTATCATGCAACATAGGACTGTAGCTATCGTGCATTAACCAATAATCCTTAATAATAAACGCGGTGCAGAAAAAGCCTTTATTTGCCATTGAAAATTTCCAGAATTTCATGAAATATCGACTATAATTTCCTTAGATTCAGCTACAATTTCCTTAATAATAATGGAATTTTCTGATGTTCAGCTAGCCTTCGTTTCCTTAATATGACATTCCGATTTCCGTTAACGAAATGATTCGGCAGCCTTCATTTCCTTATTTGGGTACATTTTCTTAATGTTTTTTTCCAGCCCAGCTTTTTTCGCATTTTTCCGCCCCCCCGAAAATCTGGCTGTTTCCTTAACCCAGCATTTCCTTAAATGTGAGGTATTACTGTAATTCAATTGCAACATTCTTTGAGGAGTTGGCAATTGCTGAGGTAACTTTAAGGGGATACGCCATCCTCGGAACTACAACCGCATTTATAACATATCTTAGCTGGTGTAGAGTCATGTGTTGCAGTTGGATGGATGTGAGAGTAGATTTAAGTCTGTCGATAAGGATTTCCGCCTGTTTGTCTTATTCCCCATTTAGTGCAAACCATACTCCGAGGTATCTGTTTACCTCTTTGCTGTTAGAGAAATCGAGAAAATCTGGTGACTCAGGGGGTATCCATTTCGCATCAATAGAAGGACTTGAGTCATTGGTATTGGGCTCCAGGTGACCCCCAGAGATGAGTAAATCATCGGACAGGTCATATCGTGTTACCATTTTGCCCTGGGGTTTGGTGCGCTTTCTGTAAGAGTATTTGGATTTCTTAACATTGATGGGAATACCGATGAAGCTCATAAATTCATTAACTATACCTAGCATGTCTTGAACTTCGTCTTCAGTTTTCCCCACGAGCATGATGTCATCACAGAAGAACCGTGCAAAGATATTTAAAGGGGTGTCCTTTTCTAATAGGTTTTGGGAGGGAGGAATAACATTATTTCCTGGTTTGTCTGGTCTATGGCGTTCCGAGTTCAGTTCGTATCCATATGTGGTTCCTGTCGGGTTTGCACCGTTTGCTCCTTTTGCTAACCAAATTGCCAGAATATCCATAATGGCTACAAGCCTTAGTGCGCTCAAAACTTCTCCCTGAGGAACTCCACATTCGAGGGACCATTCATCTGTGAGGCCTTCTTCAGTAAGTACCATTCTAGAGGCATCATTGGTGATGTCTGAGATGATGTTAATTATTTGTGATGGGAGTCCTAACTTTCTGAGTGCTAAATTGCTCATCCAGAATTCAGCTCTGTCAAATGCTTGTTTGAGGTCCAGGTAAACTACGTGGAGGTCTTTGTCGTATCTATTGGCATCCGAAATTACTTCATTCAAAATTTGGAGTGAGTCATCTATGTTTTAATTCGGAAGAAAGGCATCTTGAATGGGAAAGAGAATGGGGTGGGTGTTGAGTATTGTTTTGAGACGGTTAGCAATTATTGTACTAAATAGTTTAAGACCCGTTTCCAACATTGTGAGGGGTCTGGAATTATCTATGGTACATGGTGCAGAGGGGTTTTTAGGGATTGGAAGGATGACTCCAGATTTTGCACTCTTAGGAAATCTCCCAGTTATAAGAATGTGGTTAAAAAGTGAGACAGTAACTTCTTGAAAATTCTCTGGGCCCTTGATCCACTGCGAGTATCTCATTCCTGAGGGTCCTGGTGCTGTAGAAATACCACATACAGTCCGAGTATGCTTGTTGAAGTTCTTTGCGTGTGATTTCTGTCAATAGTCTTGCGGCGGCCGTATCGGGGATTTTAGGACTATCCTTGAGAATGTCAGTGAGCCACTGTGGGAGTTTATCTGGCTCACTCGGGTTAGTAGAGAATAATTTTTTATTTTTGTATTCATCTAGTGTTGTGTTTAGTCTTTCTGATTTTGTCTCAGGTATCTTTCCATGACTACCTGGGGTTGCGGCTGCACCTTTTTCAGTAGTGGGTTTCATCTTTCCCATGACTGTGTCTAGAAACCTCGAAAGGTTAGTTGAGAAGAGATGCTGCAGGGCTTCCTTTTCTCGAAGTTTGCGTCGTTCAATGTCTGTGTCTCTGCTTTTTTGAAAAGCATCTCTGATTATTACATAATTTTCATGCAATCGTAATCTCCATGTGGCTGCTGCTTCATTGTGTTTGGGTTGGAGCGAGGCAAACGGTAGTGTGCGGGCAGCCTTTTTGGCTTGCTTTGGAATGTTACTAACATGAGTTCTTGTGTCCAAATATTTGATGGTGCGGCGTACTGTGTTTAGCCATTTGTATACAACGTATATAATTAGATACTGCTGATGGTTTTTCGGACCTCCCAGTTTTGTTCAGATTCTTGGTGCCAAAAGCGTCACTTGCCGCCTGATGTGCCAATTTGTGCAGGGTATCCCATGTCGCGTCAGGGTGCATTTCCTTGAGGCCAGTGCCGCCGTTTCTAGCTGCTTCCGAACCATTTTCCATTTCGAGTGTGCTATGTAGTCTTTCAGTGTAAGACACCCAGCCTGTAGCGTATTGGAATAAGTGGGCCGTGCAGTCTATTTCTTCCGAATGCATCTCAGATCCGTACAAATTCCAGAATTTAGCAGGCATATGGGGTTGTAGAAGGATATCCCAGCAGGTCATGTGATCGTCTGTGCTGGATTTCGTGATTTTCTTAACTTCCAGTGAGCTGAATGAAAGGTGTCGTTTGAGATAGGCATTTACATCTTTCCTGTTTAGTAAGTGAGGCGAGCCTATATGCCAGATGTTATCTTTGTCGTTATGGCCTAAGTTGAGACCACCTTCTGGCATCCCCTTGCCTCTAGA
This sequence comes from Cymbomonas tetramitiformis, assembly GCA_001247695.2. Classification (NCBI taxonomy): domain Eukaryota; kingdom Viridiplantae; phylum Chlorophyta; class Pyramimonadophyceae; order Pyramimonadales; family Pyramimonadaceae; genus Cymbomonas; species Cymbomonas tetramitiformis. The sequence goes on along the minus strand of LGRX02019840.1, from coordinate 58,719 downwards.
GAGTAAGTGAGCTGCATGCCATGGGCTATTAAGGCGAATCCACCATTCTTTGGGTTTGTTGTGCCATTTTAGACATTGTTCTATATTGTCTGTCTCTTCATTTTTTGCTATGAGCTTGTTCACTGTTATGGGGCTTCCGTCTGTATTATCCCGTCTGAGATCGAGATCAGTGGTGTCACCCTTGATGGTGCTGATAGCGGCTCTTGCTTTGTTTTTATTGATGCACGCGTGCACAAGTTCATTTGTGCTGTATCCGTTTGCTTCAAGGAGTCCTACAATATCTTTCTTGTTTATTTTCCTTTTTGTATCCGTATTTTAGTTTGTCATTCTGATTGGGTAACCTGGGTACTCATCATGTGTGGTTTCCTTGGCACCATTAAATCTAGGTGTTGGCAGAGTTGTATCTGTAGATATCTCAGGTTTAGTGTCGTTTTGAGGGAGCTTAAATTCAGCCCATGCTATCCCGTGGTCGGAGATGATATAAGGGTTTTCCTCTGTCCATCCAGATTTAACTGTCATTTCTGCCATAGTTGTGTTGGCCATGATATGGGTAAGTTTTGCTTTTGAGTTTTTTGATATAACATGTGTGAAAATTTCTGTGTTTGGGTTACGGTCCATTATCAGTTCATTAAGAGAACATCTGTCATTGTTGAAATAAGTTAAAATATGTTTATTTTTCTCAACATGCTCTTGATATGACATGTAATTTCCACCTGACACCCGCTGATTTGGGGTAATAGTACAGTTTTTGTCACCTATCTCTATGTAGGCCTTTTTTGGATTATTTCCTGCCTTCCCTGCCCAGTCAGTGAGTGTGTCATATAATTCCATCTGTTCATCTACTAGTGTGGCATCATTCATATAACCGCTGGCTATGTAGAGCTCAAACCCGTTATTTCCTGAAAATTTGGTCATTACTGCTCTCTTTGCATCTCCATCAATTGTGGTAACCGAGGTGGATAGTGGTAAGCTTTTCGGATTCCATAAGATCATGGAACCAATAGAAGCTCTTTCATTTACATGGGATGTGCGAAATTGGATTCCTTTTTGTGTCATTAGGGTTTTAATTAATGCAAGGTTTTCAGTATTTACCTTGGTTTCTGATATACATATTATATCGGCCCGTCTATCAATTAAAAGATTGCAGTTTGTTTCTAATTTGACCAAACTGTCTTTATCTTCTTTGTGGTGTCGGAGGCCTCTCATATTCATACCCATTATAATCAGATTGTCAGAGTGTTGAGCAAGTTGTAGTTTTGTGAGTCGTTCTAATTCTTCTGACTGTTTCATGGCGCTTTTGTGTTTTGCTTTTTGTAGTATGCATCTGCCATCTGCGTCATAAATGTTCTCACAATCAAAGATTTTGTCTGTGCATTTGGTTTTAAGGATTATTCTCTTTCGTTTATGAGAGTGTTTCCTGCGGTATCCATATGTGTGAGTTTCGCAAGAAAGCTTTCCTTTGCCTGAGATGAGGTGATTATAAGCAGTGTAGGTGGATTTGCAGTCTTTGTTTTCAGGATTTGGCTTTGTTGGATGTGCATCAATTTTCGGGAGGTGAATTCTTAGTGATTGTCGTATAGTCGAAATGGCTTTGTTATTTTCGTGTTTGGTTTTCCTAGCTTCTCTGCCCGTTTTTGGTAGAATTCTAATATTTAGGTTTTCAAGTTCGTATAGTAGATCCCTGTTTAATTGTGCTGCCGAGAAGAATTTAGTGTTGTGCAGGATGTGAAAGGCTTTGTGGGCTAGTGTAAAATTGAAAACCCCCATGTTGTTCGGGTGTACTCCCAGTTTCAAAGTTATGCGGTGCACACTTAGGTCTTGAGGGAGGAGTGTGAAAATGTCTTTCTGGTGTTTATTGGTGGAGATATCAAAATCACAGTAAATAATCTTCCTTTCTGGAATGATGTGGACTGCAGTTGACCATATTTCATTGGTCACAAGAAGATGAATTTGAATGTTGGTGTTATCCGTGTTCGAGGTGTGATGATATTTCCTATGTGATTCGATGGCTTCTGAAACAATTGTTTCATTAGTGGTGTGTGTCTTCCATTCCAGTCTAAAAGTTTCTATCAGAGTTTCTATCTGCTTTTTAGGTGTGGCACCTCTACGTGTGAGGATATGGTGGGAAGGTGAAGTCATATTTGGGCCGCTGATTGCAGCGTCATTTCCAACGGGCTCCAAGTTTTTGCGCTCCAGTGTGTTGCGGGTATTCTTGGCCAGCAGCCCTATTTCTTTCCTCATTTCTAATCGGTATTGATGTATTTCCTTTTGCATTGTTTTGTCGCCATACTCCCCTCTACATAGGTCATATTTTAGGTACTCGAAAAATGAGGTCTGATGTGAACCTCTGTTCCATTGGGCCCATCTGAAGGCGGTTTTTGCTATCCATGTGCCACAGTTGTATGTATCTGTTTGAAATGTATCCTTGCTAATGGTAATTGTGGATTCCTTATATTCTGTGGTGGCTTTGAGATTTTTCAGCCAGGTTCTGAGTGCTACCACAATCATATTGATGGTTTCTCTTTCGGCTTTATCTCCAAAAGGACCATATATGTAAGCTTCTATTTTCCCAGGTGATGATAAGCGGATCATTATGAGACGCCAATGCACATTGTCACACACGCCTATTTGTGTGTGGCCACATTTCTTGAGTCTGCTGTTAATGAGTTGTGTGAGTTTTTGGTCCTCCACTGTCATCTTTAGCATCATGTCTGTGAGGTCCATGGGGGCAATGGTACTCGGGTCCCGTATTTTCATTGCATCACCAACATGAGTTGCATTTAACCACTCCTGTTCAGAGAGAAGTGATTCCGTGGCCATTTTATTTTCATCTGCTGCATTATCTTCGGTGCTTGCTCCACCGCTTAACATCTGAACAGGTTCAGGCACATTATGTTGTTTGGTATCGTTATCCTTCTTGCGGAGGGTTTTGTGTTTCGTTATTCTTAGAGGTGATTTCATTTTAGATTTCTTTGTATTTTGGGTCCGTGTCCTCTCCCAAAGCCATGCCATTTTGGGGGTTTGAATCATATATTTCAAGGCGCTCTTGCTTATCCTTTTGCAGGCCTTAGGTCTCTTGTGGGCTAGGTGTATTATGACTCTAGGCCTTGGAAAATATTGTTTGGGGTTCAACTTCATTTTGCCGAGTTCCGCCATTAAATGAAGAAACCTGATAGTGGGCCCGTAAGTGGTTGTTTGCAGTTCTGCTCGTGTTTTAATATTTTCCTCACATCTCAAGAGGTGTCGCATTATGTAATATGTCACAATTATGCTGCCACTTATGTCTTTATCAATTATTACCTCCATTTAAAATAAATTTCGGTCCGTGGTGGGTTTACTATGTCCAAACTCAAGTTCTCGAGGTGTCGTGTAGTTTTACCGACAAAACACATGGATTTATTTTCGGTACATGTCAGTTTGAACAAAGACTTTTTTAATTTATCCGTCCACCGCGTTAAATTTGATGTGTACCGCCACATTATTTCCGGGATCCGTATTAGTTTATCGGTACACCGCTTGACCGCATTCCGCATTAGGTTATTTGAAAGCCAAAACAAGCTATCCAAAGACCGCTTAAAGTTAGAAACGGACCGCTTCAAGTTATCTATAGGCATATTAAAGTTATCAAACCGCCGTGTTGAGTTGGCCATATTATGCTGCTTCGGGTTACCCGAGTCCTGTGATTGTTTATCCTTGAGCCGCTTACAGTTGATGGTTGTCCCTATCCGGTTGGCTGCATTCCATTTCAAGTTATCTGCATTGCGTGGTGAGTGTACCGAAGACCGCTTTGGGTGTGAGGCCGTCCGCATCAGGCTATCTGTTGGCTTATTAAAGTTATCAAGCCACAACATTGGGTTGGCCGTATGCCGCTTCCGGTTTATTAAACTCCAAGATTGTTTATCCAAGAACCGCTTCAAGTTATTATTAGTACTATTAAGGTGTATTGCATTCCGTTCTAAGTTATTTGAAAGCCGAGCTAAGTTTACCGCGACCCGCTTCAAGTTAGCCGCAAACCGCTTCGAAAAGTATGTGGGTTTATTTAAGTTATTTGTTAACCGCATGTTGTTTTTCGAGCACCGTGTTGAGTTATATGCAAGCCATATTGGGTTAACTATACCCCGTGTCGGATTATCTACGAGCCGCATTAAGTTATCTGTACACTGCAGTAAAGTTGCTTTGGGCCAAGTTAAGTTATTTGCAGGCTGTTTTAAGTTGCCTAAGCACCGCGCGAGAATATCAGACCGCTGTTTGAACATATCAGATTGCCGGGTAAAGTTGGCATATGTTAGACTGGAGCTTTCTGCCATTTGAATTGTTCTATTATAGTCGGGTCTAAGTTCAGTATTAGTTTCTATTCTTCTAGGTATGAGCTGTTTTATAGAGAACAGTTTCCTATCAGTTGCTACATAGGGAGTGCAGTATGTAATTTCTGCAGGTGTGTATGTTGAAAGATGACAGGTGTGAAGTGTGTGTCTGTGAACAGTGTATGCTTTCAGGTTTTTATACAGGGTGCCGTAGGCTGCACCGTCTGCCTGCACTGGTAGTATGAGGGGGATCACAGGCCTGCCGAGCCATACAATCGGCATACTTATGCTATCAGCAAGTAGTGGGAAGAGTGGGCGGGCAGATTGTGCCAGTGTTTTCAGTTGCAAATCCCTGCTCTGAAAAGAGGAATGAGAAAGCAGGTCTAGAGCTGGCAAGGGAATCTTTCCAGCTTTCTGACTCAGCGGTGCAAGATCAACACGGATGGGTTCCTGTTTGATCCTATGAGCACGCACAAAAAAGGGCCTGCTAGATTCACACTTCAAAGTCCATATCTTGCAGAATGTTGTACCTATTTTGCAATTCTGCTCCTTCTTCCTGTGCAATTTTGTTGAGGAGTTCTGCTCTGTCTTTCCCGATGTTTTTCTTGCGGTCACCAGGGCTCGGTGACGGCCTGATTTGGGAGAGAGATCTCTTTTCCCCTGGGTAGAAGCACATATTTTCCGATCACAAAAGTACTTAACACGGCAGAAAAGCTTAAAAGTAATGCAACAAGTGTTGATGCAACAAGCAGAAAGAGAGAGTCTTATACCTTTTTTGCAGGCTGAGCAGCTGCAGTTTGGTGGATGCCCTCCGTGCCTCCGAGTTGCTGGCCTTGCCACTGTATGGGCACCTGTGCTCTGGTCGGTTCCCTCTGCAAATCCTGGTGGGAATGTCCCCTGCTCAGGCTATGCCGCGGCTGAGACTGTCTGGGCTTCTGGTACTGCCGGGATGTGCTCACCGTAAATCCTCACGGGGCAATTCTTAGTGCTGTGACCGTTGGCCGATTTCCCCTCACACTCACGACAAATTAATGTTGAGCACTTTGAGATGAACATTGTTCCGAGGCCAGACCAGTGGTACTCCAATGGGAGTGCATACAAGGCGTGTTCCTTGTTTTTCTTGTCGATCCTGGCAGGTTCGGGATGGCGGCCCAGGCCATTCTTCAAGAGAACAAAGATCTGTCTGACCAGTCTTGAACGTTTTTTTACCTCCGCGTACCCTGGTGTGAACTGTGAAAGTCTGCTGAAAAGTGATTTCCTTGATGAACCTGGAGAATGGCGAGGCTTTGATGGGAGAGAGAATGTGTTGCAGTTTTGGCTGTTTTCCGGACCGGACTGCTTTGAATCCCAAGGTAATGCTTGTGAGTTTGCTGCTTTTAGGGGTGATGAGAAAATCCTGATTGTCTGCCACGATCACCGCGTATTCGATTAGCACCCTTGCTTCTTCAATCGAAGCCACTCTCACGTGCAAAAAAGGGGTGGCACTGCTGGGATATTTCTTCCCCTCCACACTGAAAATTGCAACGCTTCTCTGAGCCTGTAGCAACACTGCTCTCAGGAGTCTGCTCACTTCACCGATCTCGCGTTCCGTGAATGGGCCAGAGGTCACAGCTCCCAACCGCTTTACTTTAACCGATGCAAGGAAGTCGTCGTTACGCAGGCCCCCGTCCTCGTTATCAGTGTCGTAGTCGTCGTTGTCTTGAAGCTCTTTATTCAGTTGCTCGAATTCTTCCGCCTCGTCAAAAGCAGCTAGGCCGAACTCGTCGTCTTCCTCGTAATCTTGCATACCCGCTGGTTCCTTTGTGTTTGGAAAAAGAGAAACCCACCCCACTAGCGAAAATGTAAAAGAGCATACAATTTGTATCCGTAATGCGCGTGTTTTAAGTGAGTTTACCAATGCTTCACAACAGTTGCTTCTTTCGTCGTTATTGAGAAGTTTGCGTGTCACGTGTTTGCCAATGGAGGAAAGGGAGAATGTTTTGTTGTGTGTTTGTCTCACCTTTTCAGTAGTGCGATCCTCTGCTGGTCGCTGCTCGGGCTCAGGTTGAGGTTGCTCTTCTTTCTCAGGTTGCTTGGATGCAGTATCCATAAGCCGTTGCAATGACGTTGCCAGAAGTGAGTGCTCGCTCTGGGTGTCGTGGTCCCCACTTGAGATGCTTTTGAAGACTTCCCCAGCAGCACTGAGCACACGCGTGTACTGGTCGAAGTCCAGGAGTTGTTCACCAAAGTTCTTCAGGTGGTCAACAGTCAGCTCTGACTGCGTAGATGCGAGGATCTTCTTCGCCACGTCGCTCGCGCCAGCGACAAGAACAACTTGTTCTCCCTCTCTTGTCGCAACGTAGAAAAGGTCGCAGCAATGCTGCAAACATATTTTACAAAGTTTGATTAGCGCTGTAATGCAACAAGTTCTATTGTCTATGAAGAATTTAGTAATGTTTCTAAGTGCAAATTGCGGTGTAAAATGAAACGTGCTAGTTTCGTTCACTGCAAATGCTAGGTGCTTTACGCACGTTTGCGATGTCGTGAGCTTGAATTTGTTATGGCAGAACGTGTAAAGTTCCCGGACTCTCACCTTAAAGATTGTCGTTGTCAGCAGGACTCTGTTTCTTAGCGCCAGCTCTCCATAGTAGATTGTGATGTTTAATTCAACTTCTGTCCCCAGGTCGTCTCTGACTGCTTTGATGAACTCAGTGTACAGCCAGGAGCCTATCTCGATCTTGTCAAAGCCTGATGACTCCCAGACCGAGATCTGCGCTCTGATGTCGGCTTTGCGCTCCTTGATTTCCTCGAGTGTACTTTCCTTATCCCACGCTTGCCCTTGTGGGCGGTCTTCCTCAATTTCCATATCTGTAGCGCGTAAAATGTACACACAAACGAGGAAAATGGTAAGAGTCTTTTGCAGGTTGCGTTGTTTTCGCGATGTATTTATGATTCTCTTTTTTGCGATGTTGTTTTGCGTTTTCGGTATTTGGTACCTCGCGAGCGCAGAGCAGAGCTCTTTGCTCACTTCACCAGGCTTATTTTTACGTGCCTTCCCCGCAGAGATTAACTCGTTGGGCTCAGACACGGGTTAGCGAAAGAAAATCATAGCAGCAGTTTGCGGAAAGGGCATAAGTAAGACAGGGTTTAATAAGCATATTTAACAGTACAGGAAGGCGCAAATCACGCTGCAAAAAAAGCGCGCTTTTACCTTCGCTTTTATCTTCCTCCAACTTCGAAAAACCTTCAGAAAATCGAAGAGTGTGATATATATATAGTTGAGATATATATTCACAGCTCGGGAAACAGTCAGGAACTGGTGAAACGGCTAAGACAATTTGATAACACAGTTACTCAGCACGAGACAGGCTGCAAGTGACACTCGCAGTGAGGGGTGACACAGAAAGGGGGTTGACTGTCAGTGACACACGGTTGAAAGTCACCCCCTTCATGAATTATATCATAATATTATTTTTCAGAAAAACATTTTCAGGTTCGCCTCATAGGGCGAACGTTTTTGAAGAACGTGACATACTCGCATGCTGTTCATTCGGTTCATGCTTGAAGCGAAGACGCGTCCTCTCAGAACACTTCGGTTCTTCAAGACTTGTCTTGCTTCGCCATCTCGATGCCAATACCTGCGCTGGCCTCTCGATGACATACGATGTCACTCACCTCCGGTGGATGACAGACATTATGACTGTACATATCATACAGTAGTCGACCGTACTTGACAATACTCGACGACTGTATGTCATTATGACATATGACATGACATGACATGACATGACATGACAGGTATGACAGGTATGACAGGTATGACATGTATGACAGGTATGCCACATATGTCATCGGTCATATCCCTGACACGATCGGACGACTTTGAATTTTCGATTGGCGTCTCTAGAAGAGGTGTAGGTGATGAGTTGAGAGCAGCGAGGTGCTGATCGTGATGTGACACCCGACCGGCAGTCCGTCACAGTCCGTAGATGTTGAAGAATCACGATTGCGAATCGGGCATCGACCGCGCAGTGGCCTCGAAGCCATGACTATGACTATGACTATATTTTTACATGCTATAAATATAAATAACAGAATCGAGAATGAGACACGATAGTCTCAGGTTTCGAGGGGTCAGGCGAGGGGGTCGTTTCAACATTTCATTTCAGCCTTGTTGACAAAAACGAAAAGATTACCAGCGCCCGTCTGAAGTCTTCCGTTCAAACTCTCGCCTGAGTCTGAAGACTCCTGAGAAGGTCCTTTTCGGAGCCTATAAACTACATTCATTTCCTTCATAGTGTGTTTAGGATGGCTATGCATGACGTGAGGGCTGGGAGGCGTCGCTTCAAAGCGAGCCCTCTATGCACCTCGTGAACGCGCCTCCCATGACATCGCCAAGACGCCCACGCTGACCAGAGCACTGCGCAACCCGAAGTGGCCCGCACTAGAATTCTTTCTTCACCATCTTGGTGAGTGTATCTGCACAAGTGCACAGTACACGTACACAGTACCCTCCTTGTCGCGTCCGTTACTCAATGAATAGATTCGACGATGTTGCTGCGATTACGCGTTGTAATTATCCAATTGTGCGTCTCACGTCCCTCGCTAGATAAACGCTGAAGTGAAGCACATATAACAGCAGTACTCGGTTGCGCGTAACGGTCAGGGTGTCAAACCCTTAGCATACCCCCTCGGGAATGGATATGCGGAGATGCAGAAGTACGCGGCCACCTTGTCGGCATGACACTGTTCCTGAAAGAGACACTGCAACCCCTTCACCACACGTCACAAGCACTTGGTCGCAAGTACACATTTTGTGTCGTTCTTATCTTTCAGAATACCATCTACCTTTGTCAGACGGGAGCCAGTGTGTAAGGAAAACCTGCAGAGTGTCCCTCACCCTTGACTTGAACCTGCGAGCCTACGAAAAACCCTATGACACTGCCCTCAGCTCTAAACGGCGTGCCTCTCGACTCTTTGAACCCCCCCAATTCGTGCCCTTTCCTCTCCTATCCCCTCTCTCGGCGTTCTGCTCGCTTCACTGACCCCTCGCGGCGTGCCTATAGCAGCTCTATCCACCCCGCAGCGCGCTCTTCCATATCCTATCCCTCGCTCAGCCTTCTACTCGTCTTTTTTATCCTTTCCGCGGCGTCCCGCTCGCTGCTTTGAACCCTCGCAGCTCGCCCTTGCCACTCTCACATGTTTTGTTGGGACGGGCGCGGGCTACGTGCTCTCTACGCCAAGCATTGCTTCTGATCTCGCGCCGAATCGCAGCATAGCGTGAACGAGGGGAATTCTCTGACGCCAGTAGCTCAGAATTTCGGTTGACCAGCTTTTATGCTCGGGGGTCTCGTATACTTATGCAGGCACGTGTCCTACCTAGGACCAGCTTCATTAAAGCTTCAATGAGTGAAGTGTCGCGCACACGACTGTTGGTGTAGTGTTGGCGTGCGGTGGAGGAGAATGGGAATAATGGGGCGCCCGACGGACGTCAAGGGGATGCGAAGTCCATCAAAGGTCAAAAGAGGGACCAACCTTGCTATCGCAGCGAGCAAGCAGCAAGACCCGAGCCCGCGGCAAGACCCGGATGATGAGCTGGCCCTAAAGCTCCGCCAGCACAACGTAATGAGAGCAAAACCGCGAAACATAAGGCAATCTAATATTGATGAGGTGCTTCAGGTTTGTAGTCATCGTCCCCCCAGACGGCTTCAAGCGAGAGGCGCTCGCCGCCTTCTGTCTACCACCGTCACCACTTGGCCTGTCTTCATACAGAAACTCGCCAGAAGCTCAGCCATGCTTTCCGAGCTGGAAGTCCGTTCACGAACACCGGGCTATATGGCCCCCTTCGGCATGCACACACTCGCCCCGCTCGCTCTGTTTTGTATTCCGACTTCTGCTGGAGCTCGAGTTGCTTTCGGGCATTAGTTAATGTAGGCCAGCGACGGGTAACTAAAGGCTTTTCTAGCGTGGACTCCATGAAGTTTCTAAGATTTCTCGTTACCCTAGAGGCAGAGAACATCTACGGATCTCTCCAGCATCAGCTGTTTGCCTGACCCTCGCAGCTGTTCGCCAGACCCTCGGGACCTCGGACAGTTTTTAGCCATCGATGGCTCTTAAGCCGAAACCTGCTTCAACGATCTTTACTCTCACCGAGGACTACAACGCAAAACCCTACCTTCCCCGTAGCTGCCTCCAGCTCCATCTGTAGCTTGCCTTGGATGTGCTTGTTACCGGACTAGCTTTGTAGCTCTGCGCCTGAAGTTCCTGCTTGAGATAGCAGGTAGTTCTATCGGAGTCCACGTTTTGAATACCCCCCTTCCCTCCTATGACGCTCATAGCAGAAGCCCTTGCAACTCCCTGCCCCCCCCTTTGTGCGCTTCTTTGCCCTTCCCCAGGAGTCGATTTTCAGCAACGCGGAGCTGGTTTTCGTGGACCAAGCAGAGGCCCTCAAGCTCTTCGGGTTGTGCCAGTCGTTCAGTGACTGCTTCTTTGGGATGTCCATATCGGAGCTCTCCGATCTCGCGGACAGTGTGCCGGTGCTGCGCCTAAAAAAGTCGCACGTCCTGTTCACCGGCGGCGACCCGGTGTCCTTCACGGCGCTGGTGCTCAGCGGCTCGGGGACGATACGAGACGGGGAAGAGGAGCGCGTTTTCCAGCTGGGCGACTTTGTGGGCTGTCGAGACTTCTTCGCGGGAGGGCTGCGAACACACCGCGCCTGGGCCACCTCCGACGAGCTCGTGGTCGCGGCCTTCTCGCGCACCCACAGGTGCCCGCCATCCCCGTGATCGGAGGTTCTGCAAAGTCATCTGCGAAACTGCCTCGAGCTGTCTCGATGTCTTCCATTCTGTCAATTATTGCAGCATGCCGTTGCCCATGCCTCCCGACCTTTTCGATCCTGCGCGAGACCTGTGCTCGGCTTGTGGGCGTGGCTTTGAGGATTGCACATGCAGCTCGCGACTTACCTTTCGACGGGCTGTCTGCTTGCCAGCCTTATCAAAGATGAGAAGCCCGACCTCTGGTTTAAATTATTGCGCATATTTGCATTCGCCGCGGTGAAGGACGCGGAGACCCGCCTGGTGCCAGAGACTTCGGACGAGAGCCTGGACCACCTGCGGATCGTAAACATCGGTAAAGATGAGCTGAAGGGCAAGGTGTGACCCTCTGCAGCTTACATTCTTGTTCAAACGAAGATTGACTGGTAGTTGCTAGTCAATTGTAATATCCGGCAATTCTAAGTTGTGGAGGGGGTCAGGTGCTGGAGGTGCACCACACCACGCTAGATCAGGGAGGCTTCGGGGAAGGGCTCACGCCGGAAGAGCAGTCCCTGATCTTCGGGAAAATGCACTACCTGAAGCTGCAAAAGGACGATGAGCTGTTCAAGGAGGGTGACGTGGCGCTGAATGTGTTCTTCTTGCTGTCGGGCGCTGTAAGTGAGTCGATGCGCGGGGATACTCGCAAATGCATCCGGGAAAAGGGGAGCTATGTCGGCTGTGAGGTGTTCATGCTGAACGAAGAGATATTGCGCAAACGGGAGCACAGCGCGTTGGTGGTTGCGGCCGGGGATGCCGTCGTGCTCCCTTTTGCGGAGGTGTGCGGACTCTGCATCCCCACTAATGTGTGCACAACCTTTAACTAAAAGAGCCCAAGGGACTTCACGGAGGTGTTAACGACGGGAGGTGCTCATCCGTATGGAGAACATGGGGTGAGGCTTGCGAACCACACCGCGGCTTGTCGTGGGGAGAGCTTTAGGGACGACTGCCTTGCCAGCGACACGCGGCTCGTGGTGGACGGGCTTTCCGGGATCTCACTGCATAGTGGCTACTTAGGGGGGTCCCATGCTTCACTAGTGAGCTCCGGAGAATCCGGATAAGTGTCCCGAAGTGTGTGCTGAATCTTTTGATTCCCGGTGAGGGTGCATAGTGCAGCCAATCTTCTAGGTGATGCCAAAGGAATTATTCCAAGGATAAGCCACACACGCACACATTTTCCAGGAGTGAGCTCCGGAAAACTCGGATAAGTGTCCCGAAGCACACGTTGCGGAAACTCCAGAGCTCACCAGTTCACTATCCGGACACTTATGTGAACTTTCCGGAGCTCACTAGTGGACTATCCGGATACTTATGTGTACTTTCCGGAGCTCACTAGTGGACTATCCGGACACTTATGTGTACTTTCCGGAGCTCACTAGTGGACTATCCGGATACTTATGTGTACTTTCCGGAGCTCACTAGTGGACTATCCG
>LGRX02019840.1:0-31358 GCA_001247695.2 Cymbomonas tetramitiformis | reverse complement strand
TGCCTACCTGCGCCCTTAATGACGTCACGCGATGACCGCGGCGCTGTTGCCTACCTGCGCCCTTAATGACGTCACGCGATGACCGCGGCGCTGTTGCCTACCTGCGCCCTTAATGACGTCACGCGATGACCGCGGCGCTGTTGCCTACCTGCGCCCTTAATGACGTCACGCGATGACCGCGGCGCTGTTGCCTACCTGCGCCCTTAATGACGTCACGCGATGACCGCGGCGCTGTTGCCTACCTGCGCCCATGACGTCACGTGATGGCCGGGCGCTGTTGCCTACCTGCGCCCATGTGACGTCACGTGATGACCGCGCTGTTGCCCTGCCTCGCCCATGACGTCACGTAGTGACCGCGGCGCTGTGCCTACCTGCGCCCTTGACGTCACGCGATGACCGCGGGCGCTGTTGCCTACCTGCGCCTGCCAGCGTCACGTGATGACCGCGCTGCGCCTGCCTGCGCCCTTAATGACGTCACGTGATGACCGCGGCGCTGTGCCTACTGCGCCCTTAATGACGTCCGTAACGACCTGACCGCGGCGCTGTGCCTACCTGCGCCCTTAGCCAGCGTCACATGATGACATGGCGCTGTTGCCACCTGCGCCCTTGGCGTCACGCGACCTGACCACGGCGCTGTTACCTACCTGCGCCCTTAATGGCCTCACGTGATGACCGCGGCGCTGTTGCCTACCTGCGCCATAATGACGTCACGCGATGACATGGCGCTGGCCACTACCTGCGCCCTTAATGACGTCACGCGATGACCGCGGCGCTGTTGCCGACCTGCGCCCTTAATGACGTCACGCGATGACCGCGGCGCTGTTGCCGACCTGCGCCCTTAATGACGTCACGCGATGACCGCGGCGCTGTTGCCTACCTGCGCCCTTAATGACGTCACGTGATGACCGCGGCGCTGTTGCCTACCTGCGCCCGCAATGACGTCACGCGATGACCGCGGCGCTGTTGCCGACCTGCGCCCTTAATGACGTCACGCGATGACCGCGGCGCTGTTGCCGACCTGCGCCCTTAATGACGTCACGCGATGACCGCGGCGCTGTTGCCTACCTGCGCCCTTAATGACGTCACGTGATGACCGCGGCGCTGTTGCCTACCTGCGCCCTTAATGACGTCACGTGATGACCACGGCGCTGTTGCCTACCTGCGCCCTTAATGACGTCACGCGATGACCGCGTCGCTGTTGCCTACCTGCGTCATTAATGGCAGGCCATCCGGACGCCCTTCACAGCGTTGGCCGCTGGCTGCGGCACTGCACTTTCCACGGCGCGCCGACGGGGTGTGCCACGAGGGGGGCTGCAGGCGCCCGAGACGTTCCATGAGTGCGACGCATTGTTTGACACCAAGCTGTTCCCCATGCTGAAGGAGGCACTGCTGAAGAATTCCGACTGGGTGGACGGCATGCTGACGAACACAGACGTGTATGCGATGAGCAATCACCTCCACCTCGCGCGGGCAGCCCCGGGGGAGCACGTGCTGCACAAGGGCCAGCTGGCGTGCGGCCTGCTGCTGGTGCTCAGCGGGGAACTGGAGGTGACCCAGTACGGGCTGCACAGCAAGGTGGTGGGGTCGCGGGGTACTGGAGATTTCATTGGCGAGGTGAGCTGCCACAGCCTTCCATCGCTGGCAGCGCCGCTTCTGGGCGAGCTACCCTTGCCGTCCTCCAGTCTGTGCGCGCGCGCGCGCCCCTCGTGCCGAGCTCGCGGGAATTTAAGCGCCGCCCCGTTTTTCCCCCTTGCGAAGAGGCGCCAGATGCCATGCTTGTACGCGGTGAGGAATTACGCCTATCAGCTGCAGCGAGTGGTGGGCGTTGGGCTGATGAGGTGGGTGTCGGGGAGGGGCTGCGGCGATGTAGATGGGTTTCCTTAGCAAGCGCGCTATGGACTGCACGCGTGGCGCTGACGTGTATGCGAAGGAGGAGACGTATTTTGCGGTGCTGTATTACGAGGAGATGAATAAGCTGGCGGCCCACTTCCCACTCACGGCGTGCCGCCTCTACGCCGGCCTTGGGCAGCGTTGCGCAATGATGATGCTAGGGGACGTCTTTGAGGAGTTCCCAGAGTCCAAGCTCGCATCACTTCAGTCATCACAGTCCACCGGGACTCACATCCGTACACTGCGGGCGTCGAAGCTCCAGCCCCTCAAAGAGGTAACCCCCATCGACGGCTTCCCTCCTGCCATGGATAGGGATGCTGGCGAGGCCCACGTCGGGCGCCCCGCAGTGAGTTTGCCAGTACTACACTCCACGTCGGGCGCCCCGGCCCGAGTTCTCAACCTGGGACTCAGCATCTGATATTTACTTATTTTTTCTAATGGAGCTTGATTTACATTCGTGCATGAGCGTTTTGGTAGAAACTCCCTGCAGGGCGTGACACTGTGCTGTTGGATGTTTGCCATTGCAGACCTACCGGGAGAGTGAGCTGACTTCCCTGGCAGAGGAGCCAGAGGAGGAGCCAGAGCCAGAGGCGACTGACATGAGTGTGGGCAATGTCATCGGTGCGTACTTGAAGTTCTCACGTGCGAGAATCCAACGGCAGCGCCCCAGAACCTCCATCCTACGGCCCACAATCTCGAGCCAGAGTAAGCAGCTAGCTGGGAAAACGCAAGACCCCGCTGGGAAAACACAAGACCCCACTGGGAACCCCACTGGAAAACTCAAGACCCCGCTGGGAAAACACAAGACCCCACTGGGAAAACTCAAGACCCCGCTGGGAAAACACAAGACCCCACTGGGAAAACGCAAGACCCCACTGAGCGAGCTCCTCCAAAGCTGGAAGGGGGAAGAGCGGAGGCGCTGGAACAGCGCATGAAGCAGTCGATGGTGAAGGCAAACACACGCGCAAGCCTGCTTATTCGATCCCGTTCGACGCCCCTGCCCATGCAATTCGAGGGCTCTGGATATGCAATGCAGCTGCCCCCGAAGGCGAGAATTCCGAGCGGAGGGCCTGGGGATCAGGGGCAGATGAGATGGCGCGAGGCAGAGGACCAGAGGGACCTAGCGCTTGAGCATGCACTTCTGGGCAGGAACAGGTTGCTCAAGGACGCTGGAAAGGACCTGTCGTTAGGGAGAACCGATGCCAAGGCCAGGACCATGTTGAAGCCTGCAGCCGACACTCCGGTCCTATCCCTGGAGGAGGCGCGCAAGATACAGGCGTCGAGGAAATTCACTCACCCGGCGAAGTTTTCCCTGCAGCAAGAAGGCATGGCGGGTGACAGACGGGAGTCCGAGGGCACGAGAGGGGTCCTCACGAAAGCGCAAATACTGAACCTGACCCAGTTCAGTGGCAAGTCAGAGGCCCCGCTCTCAGCATGGTCCTCCGAGAAGAGTGGACTCGGAACGAATACCCCTGAGAGTATGCTGCCTTCAAGGGAGTCCTCCCAGAAGAGTGGACTCGGGATGAATACCCCTGAGATGATGCTGCCTGCAGGGGGGTCGGCTTCCAAGCAGCTGTTTTTCGGGATGAGAACCAACGACAGAGCGCTGCCTTCAAGGGAGTCTGCCGAGAAGAGTCGACCCGGGTTGAGCACCCCTGAGAGTATGCTGCCTGCAAGGGAGGCGGCCTCCAAGCAGAGCGGACTCGGGTTGAACACCGCCGAGCATAGCCCGAGTGTGCTTCCCGCTATAGATGTGATGTTTGGTGCTCCCACATCTGCGTTCATCACAGCGCAAACTTTGGGGAGCCCTAAACCATGGAGCTTCGCCCCGCCAAATGAGCAGGCGCGCAGGCCGCAATACGTGTATCACTCCCCCGACACACCGAACAGGGCGGCGACCCGGAAACCAATCAGCATCAGCGGCCAACAAACTTTTATGGGCAGGCCGAACAGCCGGCAATCGTTGTGCCCGGAGCAACTCACGCACACTCTAGAGGCGAACTCACATGCGCTGCTTGGTAGCGGCGGCAAGGAGGAGTCTCAGGAGAGGATGATTGCGGAGGACGCCTCTGATTCTGAGTTTGACAGCGAAGATGACAGCGACCACGATGAGTATCAATTGGACGAGGAGCTTCCGATGATGAGACATGCGGAGCGCGACTTGATGAAGTCAGAGCTGCGCCCCGCGAACGCAAGTGGGTCCGCGAGTGGGTCCCGATGGAAAGCCTTCCGCGCTCTCTCACTCGGTCAAAATGCATTGCGAAAGGGGGCCAGCACCCCGGAGGGTGCGGACACCCCAGAGCCGGAAGATCTGCAGAGCGTGGACCGCTTCCAACTAATGTACACGCCACCTCCTTACGCCAAGACGAAGCGGCCACAGTTGGAGTCGAATATGGCATCACCGAGTTTGCACATGCCATCTCCTTACTCCAGATCGAAGTCGCCGCAGCTGGATTTTGGCTCTGCTAAGATCATGGCCATGTGGAATGATAAAAGCTACTTGACATCCCTGCTGAGAAGCGATGAGTATCCATGGGACAGAATGGTCAGTGTTCATAGGATTGAGGCTCCGAGGCCTGACAAATTACTGGTACCTGGGCATGCGCAGCTCTGGGATAACAACCAGAGCGAGCTGCGTTTCAAGTACCGTGAACGCCTGGATGCGCTCAGCGCTGTTGAGGGCGGCCCCATGAATAATTGCCGTCGCCAAGTATCGGTGCCTTCAGGCAAAGTGCAGTACGGGCTGATGCCCAAGAAGTGTCTCTCTCCAGATCCTCAGCTCTACAAGCAGAAGAGCTCCTCGCGGCACTGACAACCGTCATGCTGATTACGCGCACATGGCTTGTAGCAATAATCAGGTAGCTTTGGCAAAAATATTTCAGCTGAACAACCTAAATGGGGGTTGCTGAGCGAAATAGGACACATGGGACGAACCATTACTACAGTATTATGCTGGGGATTATATGGCATGAATTGTTCCCTATTTTTTTGAATTTTAAAAAAGGAAGCATGGAGGATTCCTGCAAGTTTGGATCATAAGTCAATTGGAATTTTCAAAGGTACCGGCATGTTTTGTTGAAAGATTACTTTAATTTACCTTGGACAGTTAATACTTTTCAGGGGGCTTGGCACCACTTCCACTTGCCCTTACTTGCCTTCAGGCCATTCGAAGACGTGCTTCTCCAGAAATTCAAGAGCAGTGGTGCATGCCTCTTGCTAGAGAATTGTCCGATCCGATGAATGTATATATATATATCACCTCCAAATTATATGAAGTCTGAAACTTATTTTGAGCGTTTACATCGGCATTGATATCACCGGGACTAGCAGTACAACTTATAAGTATCAGATGCCGTAGCCTGTGTTTGAAAGGTGTCCATGGATCCAAGCGAGAGCGTACGATATTTTTGAAACTAGATCAGCTCTCGAGGGGGGGCGGTAATCCGCCCCGCCCCCCTTCATTTCGCTTTCCTTCACTCATCCTCCCAGCATCTTCACTGGATGCTGACAGTCGATGGCCGATCGATAGGGTTCGATGACTGTTCGATAGGGTTCGTTCACCACTCGGTGATATTCGATGACCGAAGTCGCCCTCAAATTCGGTACCCCCATCCACGAGGCATTCCGCTGGCGCCCCAAACACTGACAGGACGTGGTTGCGAAACGCGTTGGCGATGGTGGAGGCTTCTTTGTTGGGAATCAGAACGCACACAATGAAACGCGTGTAATGCTCTGTCATGACCAGAACGCGCTGGTTCCCAGCCTTCGTGACGCGTTTCGTAGGCCAAGCCAAGTCCAGGGACCAGCGATACATGAAGGACTTGATCTCCAGCGGCGTGAGCATCGCCTCCTCCCGAGCGTAGTGAGTCTTCACCCCCTGGCAAGTTTCACACTGCGTAACCACTACCCTGACATCCTGCTTCATGCCCACCCAATAATGGCGTTGCCACAACAGATTCAATGCCCGCCTGATGCCCCAGTGACCAGTCCTCTCGTGCTACTCACGCACAAGCTGAAGCCTGTCACCGGGCTTGGGTACCAGAAGCTCCTTGCCGCTGATGGTGACCATGTATAGCTTGCCCATGAGCCCATCCCATCGGTGACGAGCCGCCCTCTTCCTGACTCTATGGTACTCCTCCTATGGTACATCGCCTCGTGATCTCCTGCAAGAACGTGAGGATCCAGGACTCGGCGTCGTTCTTAAGCTTGTCCTGTACCTCCACGATGGCCTCCAGGTTCTTCCAGGTGACCCTGATAGGCGGCGGGTACTGAGCTCTCAGCTGCTCCTTGACCCGCGTCTGGAAGATCTTGATGCGGAGGTT
Source organism: Cymbomonas tetramitiformis (assembly GCA_001247695.2). Lineage (NCBI taxonomy): Eukaryota > Viridiplantae > Chlorophyta > Pyramimonadophyceae > Pyramimonadales > Pyramimonadaceae > Cymbomonas > Cymbomonas tetramitiformis. Next base: position 25,146 of record LGRX02019840.1, on the reverse strand, counting down.
CTCCACGCATGCAGTCCTCGATGAAGGTGCGCAGAGTCTCGTCACTCACCACCTTCCCGGTGTTGAGCTGCATCTCCCTGCGTTGGCACATCTTCATGTATGTTAGCCCATCTTGCCCCGGCTCTTGGGGCTTCTGGGTTAGAAGATCAACTTTCTCCTGAGTTCCCTTCATCATAAATTTCTTATCAAGCGCAGCAATGAATCCCCTAAGGGCGAAGACGTACTGCGAGTCATGGGTGCCGTCGTGTCCCGTCAACCCTTTCAAAGAAGTCCCATCCGTTCTGTATTCGGTGGAAACCTCCCCGTGAGCGTCATGGGCCGTTGCTGGCCTCGCGACTATCCACGTTGCACCAGCGTTCATTTCATTAAAAGGGGGCCTAGCACACGGAATGGAGCCCTCAAGTGGGCCATGTACGCTGGTGTCCTTGAGCACCCTATCCATGTTGAAAGCCACAATGCCCCCGCTTTCATACTGTAGTTCTCACACCACCAGCTGTGCGCTGATAGGTTGTTGTCATCTAAACACGTAGGGATAATGCCCCACAGTGTTTGCCAGTCAGGAGGTGCGTCTTTCAGGATTTGCTTTTGCTCATCAGAGAGACTGGCGCCCGCAACGGACCTGAGCCTCTTCCTGATGCTGGCGGCGTGCTGGCGCCTGAAGTTCTCGCACAAGAGGGCGAAGTCCCTCAAGAACTTCGGCCGGTCTTCCTCCTTTGTGCCCGTGTACGAGGGCAGAGTGCCAAGAGGAAGGCGAGAGGAGTCACTGTAGTCCATCTCGTCCTCGAATATCACCGTAGGCTCCCGGACTTCGGCCTCAGGCTGACCTTCGCCGGCTGCTGATTGTTCTTCCAGCTCGGTGAAGTGCTGGCTCACGCGTGCTCTCTGAGTACGTCTCTCGGCTCGCTGCTGCTTCTGGAGGTCTGAAGTTGACTCCGTCGCTAATTTCCCACTGGTGGGGAGATGCCAAGGTGAAAGCCCTTTTCACTCCACATCTTTCAGCTTACCAGTACGGAAATTCCGTTGCTGGCTTCACCTTCTAGTGCTTCGCTCTAAGAAGCAGTCACTGTAAGGCCATTCCCACTCATTCCTGCGGTTATGAATCCCATAAATGATGAGACTCCTGCTTCACTCCACACTTTCAGGTTTACCAGTACGGATTAATCCGTTCCTGGTTTCACCATTCAGTGCTTCGTTCCATCAGGGCACTGTCTCCCAGAGTGGTCCAGAACTCCATAGATATCACTGTCGCTGGTTCTCAATTTGGCTGTTATAATGAACACTGAGACTCCTGCTTCGCTCTACACCTTCAGGTGTACCAGTACGGATGAATCCGTTCCTGGCTTTACCGCCCAGTGCTTCGCTCCATCAGGGCACTGTCTCCCAGAATAGCCCAGAATCCCATAATTAACACTGTCGCTGTGTCTCAAATGACTGCTGAACCTCCAGTGTCACAGCAGTTTGCTTCGCTCAGCCTCTCCAAGCTTACCCGTACGGAAATTCCGTTCCTGGCCTCACCCTTCAAAGGCTTCGCTCCTCAAGACTGCTCCATCATGCTTGCAATTACAGACGTCATGTCTGTAACAAAGCCCATTTTTGTTTTGTAAAAGACTGTAGGATACAGTTCTGAGGCCAGTCGTTAAGTGCAACTTCAAGAAATGCACAGCTTCACATGTAAGGGAATATCATAAACCATAGATTACTATATCATATACCACTGCTGTTTTCGCGGTCTGAGCAAGAACTCTCTCTTTGGGAACTCACTGTTACGAATGCAAAACAAAAATGAGCGTCTGCTCTAACTTGGCAACGCAGCCCTATATGCTACAGTCACTATCTCCAGACACGATGTAACACCCAGCCGTACTTCCGTACCCTGTCACTGTCTACCTCGCTGTTGTGACTGCTCGCTATATCGCTCTCGCGCACTGTGCTGCGCGTGTCATATGTTCGTCACAGGGACTACTGTCCCAGGTGTCACAACCCGGCTGTGGTACACGACACGCCGTGGTTTGTGACAAAGTGCCTTGCTGGCACATGGCCGCAGCGCGGCACGGCATGCGGCCAACAGCGGTCCAAGTCAGCAGGTGGTGGCCACGCAGGGGAACGAACGCGCGGATGTGGCGATGTGCAGCACGCTGCCAGCAGCCGGCAGCTTGGGGCAGCGCGGAGCCGCGGGTGACGCCGGAGCGCGCGGACGCAGCACGACGCGAGACATCGCAGGTAGCGGCCGAGTGCGCCGCGCAACTCCTCACACCAGAGAGGTGCGCGGGCGCAGTGCGGCGCAACACGTCGCCAGCAGCAGCTCCGTGCAGCGCGGAGCCACGGGTGACGCCGGAACGCGCGGACGCAGCACGACGCGAGACATCGCAGGCAGCGGCCGAGTGCGACGCGCAAAGCCTCGCACTAAGGAGGTGCGCGGGCGCAGTGCGGCGCAGCACGTCGCCGGCTTCAGGTCGGTGCAGCGCGGAGCTGTGAGTGATGCCGGGGTGTGCGGATGCAACACGACTCGAGGCGCTAGCACAGCCGTAGCAACTCGATGCGCAACCGCTAGCGCAGCCGCTAGCGCTCGGGGCGCAGCCGCTAGCGGAGCAGCAAGCGCTCGGCGTGCAACCGCTATCGCAGCCGCCGGTGCTCGGGGGGTAGCCGCTAGCGCAGCCGCTAGCGCTCGGCGCGCAACCGCTATCGCAGCCGCCGGTGCACAACGTATCTATGTCCACTTCTCGACATCGCGGCACCTTCGCGACGGGGTATTGATACTTTGCGCGGCAGATTCGGAATGGCGTTTCACTTCCATTGTCAATCGTAGTGCTATCGTATTCCGTCTGTATCTCGATACGTTTCCCGCAACGGACCCCATCAGCTATCGCGACTCCGTCGAGAAAAAATGCCGTGTCACCTTACAGAACCAATGAAAAACTGTTGCATACTTTCAAACCAATTATCTGGCCGCGATGTAGGGAATAAAAAACATAAAGATGCCGTGAAGATCTTGGTCATGAAAATTGCGTCCCATCCTAAAGTTATGACGTGGCAGACCCCACGCATGCCCCACATCCCCGTAATTCTTGGAATTAAATTAATCCATCTGCACCGTTCAATAAATATTGTATAATATCTGTGTTCGATCCTGCGTGTCATAGTCACATATCGGTGGTTTTTTGCGTTGCGCCTGACCTTTGTCGCTTTTTGCAATGGATTGTCGTTTTTTTAGGCTCCTAACTTAATTGTGATTTGTTAAATATGCAATTTTAATTGAAGGCTTCTCCCCCCCCGCAGTGTGCGTGCCCCGCCCAGTAAAGATCTCTAACGAAGATTGTGTATTAATCTAAGTATCCTATTTCTATTAAATATTATCACATATTCATACTGAGTGCATTGGTACCCGTTTCGCCTAGGATGATAACGTATATCGCATCTTTTGGAGGTTTCAAAATCCTGAAATTCCGCCCGCTTTACCCAAATGAACGCGTCACTTGCCAAGTTGTGTGCCGACAGTTCACTCAGGCAATTTATTCCGGAAAGATGACGCATCACATTAAACACTCGGTATGAAGGAATTCACCGTTAAGGAATCAGCCGGCGGGGAGTCACGATTTTAGTGATTTGGCTGGCTGGACCCAAAAAAAATAAGGAAGAGGTCCAAAATAAGGAAGGCTCGCTGGCTGGCATGCTTTCGGCGATCTTAAAATACGAAATCGACGCTGGCATAGCTTGACGCGGTACACATGGCATTAGGCTAAGCGAGGCGCATCATTTTGCTGTAATCATTGGTGTTACGGGGGGTATACACCATCGTATAAGCTATGTATATGATGCCTGCTCGTTGGGTCCATTTTACCACGTTCGAAAAATAAGCACACAGTTTTCTCGAAAAGTTCAGTTTGTGAGGCTGAGGAAGATAACGAATGGTGCTGGCTGGCTCATGAATCGGGTTCCTTCTAATGAACGAATTCGTTAGCACGCTGGCGCTGGCGAGGGGAGGGGGGGGTCACGATTTTAGTGATTTGGCTGGCTGGCGCCAGATCTCTGTTTCATTAAATATGAGTGTTTACTGTACGAAATACTATGTTTGCTAACCCGCTGGCGCTGCTGAGCCAACTCAAGGCGGCCACGCGCGTCTCGCAACTGCGACGAAAACTTCGCAGCCATCTCATGGGCGGTACCCACCCCCCCTTTCCGTCGCGCAGAGCCAGGGAGAGTTGCAGCTTCCAGGAAAAGGTCTAATTGAGACATCGGGGACACCCCGTAGCATAGCTCAAAGGGCGTGAACCCGGTGACATCACTGCGCGAGTCGTTGATAGCGAACTCCACGTTCGTCATGTAGAGGTCCCAGTCATCAGGATTGGCACCCACGAACGAGCGCAACATGTCCTCCACCACCCGGTTGGTGTGCTCCGCCTGTCCGTCTGAACGAGGGTTGTACGGAGTGGTAGAAGCCACCCGTACCCCCATAAGCCTCATTAGCTCACGCCAGAACGAGTCCTGGAACCTGGGGTCACGGTCGCATACAATCTTCATGGGGGCTCCATGCTGCCTCCAGACAACGTCGAAGTAGATGCGGGCCACCGTTTGCGCAGAGCTGTTGCCAAAGTTCATGGGCATAAGGTGCACCATTTTGCTCAGCTTGCACGTGAAGGTGACAAAGGCGTCGTTTCCTTGGGCGGTGAGCGGCAGCCCTGTAACAAAGTCCACGCTCGCATCCTGCCAGTTGCGTTGGGGAATAGCGTGCGGATTCAATTATCCATCGGGGTAGGATGCCCGGGGACGAACCGCCTGACATGTAGGGCATGAGGCCACCCATCCTGCCACATCCTCGGAGGCATTCTTCCACCAGAACCTGCGGAGAACTCTCTCCAGTGTCTTCTCCCGGCCAGTGTGGCCCGCAGCGGTGGAGTCGTGGGCATCCTTGAAGACTACTTCTCGCAAAGGGGAGTCCTCGCCGAGAACCAACTGGTACCGTCCTGCGGCTACACGCCATAGCACGTCCCCAACGATACGGAAATCCCTCGTGGCATGGTGCGGGGCCGCAAGGATCTCATCCCGCAGCTGCCGAAGAGGGCCGGCACGTGCATACTCATCGTGCAGGGACTCCAGGAATGTAACGTCCGTGGGGAGGCTCGTAGCATCGCGGGTCTCAGCAGCCTTACCCTGTCGCACTATAGAAGGCGCCACTCGGGGATGCCGTACTCTCGGCAACGGCTGTCGGGTAGGGGGAGCATGTACCACTAGCACGGGCCACGGAAGGTCGTGAAGTACACCGTCAGGAGTCTCGAACAGCTGTGTGGGTACTCCTCGTTCGTCATGAGTAGGTATCACTTCCACCAGCCTCATACCAGCCATTCTGAAGAGCCGCCTCCATTGAGGCATGCGGGCCTGGATGTCCGGTAGAAGGAACACTGCCGAGGTATGTGCGGGGTCTTGCCGCCATTCGTCCACATACTTACGCAACACCGCCTCGATGGAGATATGACTGCTGGAGTATGGGGGGTTGCACCAGACGTGCTTTCCCCGCCACTGTTGTTGCAGACAATCAGGCCAGTAGGCGTCCACTTGGCGGTTCCGTCCACCCAGGTCACAACACGCGTCGACGTCGAAGCTGCCGAACTGTCGTTGGAGGCGCTCAAAGACCTCCTTACGCACCTTCCAGTCTTGTCGATCGGCTGGGGGCTTGGCGGTTCGACTAGACGGCCGAGCTGGCTGCTTAGGCCTTCGGGAATTCGTAGCAGGCCGTGTCGAGGTTTTCGGCGTGACGGAAGGAGTCGTCGTAGCAATGGGTTGTCGCAGCCGAGCACTACGACGCAATACCGGGGTGGTTCCCGGGGTGCTCGTTTCCGGCCGGTGCTTTCCAGATTCGGACAAATCAGCGAAGTAGTCGGTGGGAGCTCGCAGCATTAGTTGTGCTTCAGGCTGCATGCTGCATGTTGCATGCTCAGCTGGGCGTGTTGCATGCTCAGCTGGGCAGGTTGCATGCGAAGCTGAGCTGGTTGCATGCGAAGCTGAGCTGGTTGCATGCGAAGCTGAGCTGGTTGCATGCTCAGCAAGGCGTGCTGCATGCTCAGGCGAGCTGGTTGCATGCTCAGGCAAGCGTGTTGCATGCTCAGCTGGGCAGGTTGCATGCAAAGCTGAGCTGGTTGCATGCTCAGCAAGGCATGCTGCATGCTCAGGCGAGCTGGTTGCATGCTCAGGCAAGCGTGTTGCATGCTCAGCTGGGCAGGTTGCATGCGAAGCTGAGCTGGTTGCATGCGAAGCTGAGCTGGTTGCATGCGAAGCTGAGCTGGTTGCATGCTCGGCAAGGCATGCTGCATGCTCAGATGAGCTGGTTGCATGCTCAGCAAGGCATGCTGCATGCTCAGACGAGCTGGTTGCATGCTCATGCAAGCGTGTTGCATGCTCAGCTGGGCAGGTTGCATGCAAAGCTGAGCTGGTTGCATGATCAGCAAGGCATGCTGCATGCCAGGGCGCGCTGCCAGCCTGGAGCAGGCTTACCAGGGCTCGCTCCGCCACCTGAAGCGTCTCCACGCCATCCATCCATGACTCCATGGTGGCCACCCATCCTGGTACAGGGGGTGGCGGGTGGTCTTCAAAGATCTCCTCGACATCCAGCACGGAGAGCGGGTCCTTGGGGAGGTCCGTCTCCTTGTCTACAACACCGGCCTCCTTGAGCCCATCCCGCGGGTCCTTGGTCACGTAGTCAGGTCGGCGGGATAGCGCATCGGGGACCAGAAGGAGGGCTCCCTTGACGTACTCCATTCGTGGGACACCGACCTCCACCAGGTCCATGTACCACCGTGCCTGCCGTCGGCTAAGCTCTCGTCCCGGGGACATTAGCCACTCCAGGGGGCGATGGTCACCTTGTAACCGGAAGTCGGAGGAGAACAAGTAGTGCCTCCAGGTGACGGTGGTGCAATGGTGCAACGCACAGAGCTCCCTTTCGCCGGTGTGGTAATTCTGCTCCGCTGCAGAAAACTGCCGACTATCGTAGGCGATCACCCTCATACCGTCTCCCGTATCTTGCATGAGTACGCCTCCCAACGCAACTCCACTTGCGTCCGTTTGTACCAAAAACGGCGCTGACCCATCCGCGGCTGCCTTCATGTCGGGCAATGCCAATACTGGGGCTGAGGAAAGAGCGGTCTTCAGCTCGTCGAAGGCCCATTGTTGGAGTTCTCCCCACTGCCACGGTACGTCGGTCTTGGTGAGCAAGGTCAAGGGTTGGGCAATCTCCGAGAACCGGTGCACAAACCGGCGGTAGTACCCCGCTAGTCCAATGAACTGTCTGACGTGGGTTACTGTCTCCAGCTTCGGCCAGTCCTTGATGGAGGACACCTTGTCATGCTGAGGTTGGCATCCTTTGGCGGATAGAGTGTGGCCCAAGAACCGTAGAGACTCCTTCAGCATCTGCGCCTTGGATGCCTTCAAATATACCCCTTTTTCTCGACAAGTGTCCAAGAACTGACGTACGTGGTCGTAATGTTCTTCCACCGTGCGTGAGAAGACCACCACATCGTCGATAAAAATCCGTACAAAGGGGAGATGACCGAGTGCACGCTGCATTCGCCGCTGATACTGAGATGGAGAGTTCTGCAGGCCCTGGGGCATCACCAACCATTCGTAGGCCCCCATCTGGGTGGTGAACGCGGTCTTCTCCACGTCCTCCTCGGCCATTGGCACTTGCCAGAATCCGTCCACCGCGTCAAAGGAGGAGAAGAACGCTGCCCCTTGCATCTCGTCAAACATCAGTTGGATGTCCGGTAGTGGATACCGGTCCCGCACCGTCTGCTGATTCAATTGTCGGTAATCCACCACCAGACGCAATGTCTTCGGGTCACCAGGCTTGGGTACCATCAGACATGGGGCGGCATACGGGCTTGACGACGGCCGGATGTAACCCTTCTTCATGAGCTGCTCGATGCGTTCACGTAACTGGCGTAGCTCTTCAGCGGTCATCTTGTATGGACGCCTACATGGTGGTCCACCCTCCGCGTCCGGCTTGCGATCGATGCGGGCCTTGTCCTCCTCAGTGCGACGCAACTTGGAGGCCTCCGGTAGAGCTGCACACAGGGTATCTAGATACTTCTCAAAGAAGGCGTCAAAGCGCTGCCTCCACGTGCTGCTTACCGGTGCATCTCGAGTATCTTGACGGGGTCCTTCCTTCTCCACGGGGGTGTGAGGTGGCGGTACTTCAGCAGCGGTAGCCGCAAAGGCTGCCTCATGGTCGTTCCCGCGCGCGGCCATCATGAGCCACTGAGGTTGTGACTCTTCATCCCCGGCCAGGCGCCTGGTCTCGGCGTGGATGAGGTGCTGCTTCAGCTGCGTTGCCGTCAAGAATACCTCATCGATCAGCCCCGCGCCTTGGGCTTTGCCCTGACCCATCCCCGGACTACAGCCCGCGAGCGTCACCCGTTGCTGTCCTCCACCATTTGCTCGCGTGTTGAAGGATACGGAACCGTGACCGGCATAATCCAACGTGACCGGGGAAAGACTGCGAAGCCACTTACCCCCCAACACCACGTCTACTTGGATTCCTAGCGGCAAGACTCGCAGAGCCATTCGCTTCTCGCAGTAGTTTACTCCCGCCGCCGTGTGCGCGGTGAACTTGGTGTACGCCACCTCTCCAGCGGTCTTTACAGATCCATCTGCCAGTGTGACCTTCATTGGCGTCCCTGAGCGCACTGTCAAGTCACAGGTACGGGCACAATCCGCCGAGATGAAGTTGTCCGAGGCGCCTGAGTCCACCAGCACCTTTACTCGGTGTCCACGAAGGTAGGCATAGAACACCAGGAGTAAGGGTCCTTCCTCGTCCCGCACCGCTGACAGTGTGTGTGCCAAGAGTGTCCCTGTTCGAGTGTTTGCTTTCCAGCGCACCCCCCCATCCAGTTGAACACGCTTACATTTAAGAGCATCTTCAATTGGGTGAGAGCTCAAAGCGGTTGCAGCCTCGTCCACCAAGGCGTTGCACTCGTGTTCTTCGCCACTACCATGTTCAGTGGCACTGACGTACGTGGTGGCGTTAGTCGAGACACTGACGTGAGTGGTATCACTATCAGTGGGGCTGACGTGAGTGGTGTCACTGTTGGTGTCGCTGACGTGAGTGGTGTCGCTGCCGGTGGCACTGACATGCGTTGTGTCGCTGTCGGTGGCGCTAATGTGCGTCGTGTCGCTGTCGGTGGCGCTGACGTGGGTAATGCCACTGTCGGTAGCGCTGACATGTGTAGAGTCGCTGTCTGATCCGCTTTCCAGCGGCTGGAACCCACCGGTTGCATGCTGGGCCGAGCGCGTTGCATGCTGGGCCAGGCGCGTCGCCTGCTCAGCGGGGCATGTTGCATGCTTGGCGGAGCCGGTTGCATGCCCAGGCTGTCTGGTTGCATGCTCAGCCGGGCGTGTCGCATGCTCAGCCGGGCAGGCTGCATGCTTAGCCAGGCTGGTTGCATGCTCAGCAAGGCAGGTTGCATGCTGAGACCCACTGGTTGCATGCTGAACCGGGCGTGTTGCATGCCGGGCGAGGCGTGTTGCATGCTCAGCCGGGCGGGTTGCATGCTCGGCAAGGCATGCTGCATGCTCAGGCGAGCTGGTTGCATGCTCAGCGAGGCAGGTTGCATGCTCAGCTGGGCGTGTTGCATGCTCAGCTGGGCAGGTTGCATGCTGAGACCCACTGGTTGCATGCGCAGGCCGGCTGGTTGCATGCTCAGCAAGGCATGCTGCATGCTTAGGCGAGCCGGTCGCATGCTCAGCCGGACTGGTTGCATGCTGTGAGGCGCTGGTTGCATGCTGGAATCCACTGGTTGCATGCTGAACCAGGCGTGTTGCATGTTGGTCGGGGCGTGTTGCATGCGGGGACAGGCCCGTTGCATGCTCAGCCGGTCGAGTTGCATGCCGGCGTGGGCTGTTAGGTCCTCCCGCCAGCTGCTGGGTCATGTTCAGCTCCTCCTCGGGCGGACTAGGGCAGGATGCAGCACGTTGGTTGCATGCTGGCGGTATGCTGCCCGATCCGCCTGCCGATTGCTGGGTCATACTCAGCTCCTCCTCGAGGTGCTCAGGTTCGCCCGCCGGTTGCTGGGTCGTGCTCAGACCCTCCCAAGCAGCAAGACGCGCAGCCTCCCAAGCCGCAAGACGTGCAGCTTCATTCTTCCTCCAGGCTTTCATCCGCTGGTCCAAGGTCGTACGCTTCCTCCCACTCCTCGAAGGCTTCGAACGACGGGTAGGCGTATCCTCCCCCGAGGACTGCTCACGGTGTTGCTGCAACCGGTACTGGCTGCAATGAATCTCCATCTCGGACTCGTCCGTGCTGTGGGTTAGGTCCGAGGGGCTCGATCCCAGAGTTGCCGCAAGAACTGTCTCGTCTGGTTTGAGAGGAGCAGGATTGGGAGGTGGGTGTGCTCGTCGAACACGTCCGAACACAGCATGCACAATCGCCTTACCGCACTGCCTGACCCGCTGGACTGCCGCGGTCCATGTGGAGGCCGTCTTGAGCGCATGGTGGGAGTCAAAGGGGGTGTCCTGCGCTCGTTGTGCCCGCCGACGTCGCCACAAGCGATAGGCTTGCTGTATTGATATCGCCGCCGACGCTTGACGCCGTCGAAGGCGACGGAGCCCAGTCGTCTCCCAAGATCGGCCTTCTTGAGGTACATTCGTCTTCGGCCCGTATTCTTGCTCCACAGCCCGACGCTGCTCGCGTGGGCTCAACTCTGCCCAGGCCAAGCCCAATGTGCCGCCCATGCGACCACGCAAGCGGGCAAGTATAAGCTCGTCCAACTCGTACTTCCGTTGGCGACGGCTGAAGGGTGTAGTCGCGGGACGTCGTGTAGCATGGCGACGACTGCGCTCAGCCATCTTGTGTGCCTCTGCCGGGGACTTCTTCTTGAGGGTCATGCGTAGTTGTCGTAGTAGGACACTTTCAGAAGTAGCCCCGGCCGGACTTCTCCAGCTCCACGATGTCAACCGCCTACGCTGATCCGCCAGGGAACTCTGGTACACCTCGGAGGCCCCCGGTGCAGCTAGGTGCAGATCCTTGTAGTCGCTGGGCTGAACTGTTGGTGCCGCGTGATGAGCTCGGATACGTGGGGGAGGTCCATCAACATTACCGCGGTCAATTGGGACACCATGTTCGGCACAGTAAGTCTCCCAACAAGGATGTGCTGTCGATAGGGTTATCGGCGGAATCAATGATCCCCGAGCAGGGGGGGAATCCTCCACTGAGAGGGGTCGTCTGCTCAAAATGGTTGCGCGCCGTGCGCGCTCTCGGCCACTGAAGGCAATCCGTGATGAACGGGGCCTCGGGCTGACGGTGGAGGGGGGCCGTGCGGCCACACCATGGGGCGAATCTGATGAAGCCTCCGTACTCACTGGGGCATGCAGCGCTCGCAGTGAGACGGGCTTTGTCGGGGTACAGGCGGTGGCCTCGTCACGTGACGTCCGCGAGGGCCATGAAGGACGGGCTGCCACATTGGTATAGGGCTGCCTCTGTCCACGGGGTCGATGGAGATTTACTCCTCTTGCCCGGGAGCCCCTGTCGGCGCCCCACTCCGAAAAGCTGGATCCTCGGTGCTCGTGATGTCACACAGGGCACACAGATCCCCATAGAGGTCCACGTCAGCATCCGCCAGAGCGAGGACCTCCTCCATCGTTTCAAGCTCTTCGGGGTTGAGGGAATCCTCCTCGACTCTCTCCTCAATGACCTCCACACAAGCCGCCACTTGCCCTGGCCTTCGCGCCAACCGTGCCGGGGCGTTGGCCTTCCAGATTGCCAACTTCTTTTCGTCCGTGCAATTGGCCACCAAATGCTCGAGACTGCCACATGCAAAACAGGGCCGCTCCCTCACCGCAGGTGCCGGTCGGGATCCTTGGGTCGCCGCCATGCTTACGGTCACCGGGGCCGCTGTTGCCGAGTCGTCCCCGGCAGTCCCCGGCTCCCACGTGAGTGCCGCCAATGCAGGCCTCCTCGGGGGCCACCTAGACCGACCAGACGGGGTGCTGCGTGGTGGAACTTGCCGCTGTCGGTGTCCCATCTCCAACGCCACCTTACGGGCGATGGTGTCGTGGAGAACCGCGTCCTCCATCACCTTAGCCGTTTCAATTTCCGTGGCCACGGAACGAACCTTCAAGATGGCGGAGGTGTCGGACCGTCCGAGTCGACGTTGTTCATCTTCCCACTGCTCCGGGTGACTGGTGGCCAGCCCCAGATCCGCCAGCTTGGAACCCACTTGAACGCTGTGTCGTAGTCCACCCCAAAAGAGCTCGAGAAGTTCCAGTTTGGTAACCTTGCCGCAACCCCGTACTACGTCCGCCACAAAGTTGACGGTCGCGGTTCGGGTGGTGATGCGGGTGTAGAAGGCACCGGTCTTCTCCTCCGATCGCTGCCTCGTTGAGAGTAGCTCCGACTTCAGCCGCTTCAGGGCGTCCGTGGTGATGTCCACCGACAAGGCAAGGTCGCCCATGAACCGTGGCACCGTTGCGTACCTCGCCTTCCACGCCTCTCCTTCGCTGCCTCCTGGCGCCATCTCCTCGACGTACAGCTTCTGGGCCTTGGCCAACTTGGCGGTCTTGACCATCCATAGCAAGGTGGAGACGCTGAGCTGGTTGCGTCCTTGCGCCTCACGCCGAAAGCTGGGAGTAGTGAGCGCCGCAATCACCGTCATGTGCTCCAGAAGCGCATTCACCGCCACAGAGAACTCCTCAAGGTCGTCCATGTCCCGGCCCTTCGTGTAGTGATCGCCGGGGAACTCTGGGAGGTCCTCCACCAGCTTGTAGATGCCCCTCAAGAGCGAGCTCTCGTTCTTGATCGCGGTCTGGTAAGAGCGGTCGTCAGGGGTGAACATTGCCATCGGGTCTTCCGGAGCTCGTGCAACCCCAGCCGGTGGTCCCGCCACTGCCGTATGAGCCACCGTCGGGGTGAAGGTCGCGGCATCGGCTGAGAGTCGATGTGAAGGAGCTGGGAAGGTGGAGGGGTCAGTCTGCAACGGGGGTTGGGACATCGTAGGAGGCGGCCCAAACGATGCAGCCAAGTACCATGGAGCAGCACATACCTCCACCCAGGCTTGTAGCCCATCCAGCTCGTAGGTCTCCGCCTCCGACTCCGTGAAGGCGTCCACCACCGGTCGTCTCGGGCATTGGTACCATTGTGACGGAATTCTGGGACGCCTCGTGCCTCGAATAGACTCCTCTGCCACCGAGCGGTCCACTATATATCGAGTAGGACTCAGCCCAAGATTGTCACAGATCTTCAGGGCTGCCGACAGACCATGGCGCGAGGAGGTGATCTCGGGTAACGTCGCTGTAGTGACCAATTCACCCGGGGGCACCCACAAGGAATCCCCTTGGGGAGTGACCACTAACAGTCGTGTAGTTGACGTCGACGGTCCCGCCCCCCCAGTCGGGTCACCATCAGGGTCATCTCCAGGGTCGTCACCAGGGTCGTCCTCCGTGTCCTTATAGTCGCTACTCCGGCTTTGTGATTCTTCATCGGCGGCGTGCGACTTCCCATCCTTCCAGCCCAAGGCAAGCTGTCCCCCGCTGGTTGCATGCTGGGAGGCGCTGGCTGCATGCTGGAACCCACTGGTTGCATGCGGTACCAGGCGTGTTGCATGCTGGTCGAGGCGTGTTGCATGCTGAGACGGGGCCGTTGCATGCTCAGCCGGTCGAGTTGCATGCTGGGCGAGGCGTGTTGCATGCTCAGCCGGGCGGGTTGCATGCTGTGTTGCATGCGAAGTTGAGCTGGTTGCATGCGAAGCCGGGCGTGTTGCATGCTCAGCCGGTCGTGTTGCATGCTGTGTTGCATGCTCTGCCGAGCTGGTTGCATGCTCCGCCGCTCCCGCTGCATGCTGCGGCTGGCCCCCACCAGCCCCGCACACCACAGGGGTGTCCAAGCTTGCCCGGCGTCTTCTTGCCAGACGCCGTTCCTCGGCCACCTCGCCCTCCGCTGTAGCAGCCTCCAGCTGAGCCATCCGATCGCGCAAGCTTCCCGCCTCGGATTCCGCAAGGAACCGAGCCGTCTCAGCGCGCATCACCCGCTGCAACACCTCCTGGTCCGTCATCTCCTTCCTCCGATGCTTCTCCAACTTGAGACGCCGTTCTCGTCGTCTGCGGCTATGCTGAGTGCCTGCCGCAGACTCATAGCCGGAGCCGGATGTCGTGCTCCCAGGTTGAGACGCGTGAGCTTGAGAGAGGTCCTCGGTCACCACGTCTTGGGGCTCCGTGTGTATGGGCAAGGTTCTCCCAAGAGTCTCCGGACCCGAAGCACGGCGACGATGATGCGGCTGGTGGTTTACCACACCCTCGTCATCAGGAGAAGTGTCGATGTGGGGAGTCGGTTCCATCGGCGGTGTCGGATACAGTCGTTGGGGGACCACTCTCATATCAGTCGCCACCGCCCGCTCCGCAGCCGCCATGCGCTCTCGCGCTGCCCACCATTCTCTAGCCCGTGTCTCCGACGCAGGGTCGGCTCCATATACCGGAGGTGGAGGCGGTGGAAAATAAGCGGGTAGTGTCCATGGATCCCCGTAGGTGGTCGACATCGGCGCGGGCGTGTATGGGGCATGTGTCAACACGCCTGGGGCATGGGTTGGCGAGCCTGTGGCATAGTGGAGAGCCATTCCAAAAGGCGGAGACGGCCTACTGGGGGCATATGGCATGTCTGGGGCATACTGGAGCATGCCGGTTGCATGCGGTTGCATACCCGTTGCATGCGGTTGCATGCTGGTTGCATGCTGGTTGCATGCATGCGGTTGCATGCTGGTTGCATGCGGCTGCACGCCCGTTGCATGTTGTTGCATGCCGCTCCAACCGACCTCTTGTTGATGAAACATAAAAGGAAAGGTTTGAGAGGGGGCGTGCACAAAATGGCTCTGAGGCATGCTGGGTTGCATGCCACCTGGCATATGTTGCATGCCAGGTTGCATGCCAGGTTGCATGCCAGGTTGCATGCCCGGTTGCATGCTGACGGGCACGTCCGGGGCAGGTTGGTGTACGTCTACAACCTGCCCAGTACCGACTGAGGGGTGAGGAGGGAAGGTGGTGGTGGAAGGGCCCGAAGGTCCAGGTGCGGTGGTGGAAGCGGTTGGTGGAGAGGGGTCTAAGGGTGTCAGAGGGAAGGTGGTGGTGGAAGGGTCCATGGCGTTTCCAGAAATTAATTCCAAGAATACCAGTCCAGTAGAGCCAAAATACTGCCAAAAGCTGTAGAGAACTTAGCCAGAAGGTATGAGGAACTTCCCTCCAGAAGGTGGAAGGTACCAGCTGCCAAAAATAGCCTTAAGTATGGTGAGAATACAAGATCTGGCTCATCTGACTCTAATCTCTTCTAGGATGCTTAAAAACTGAAAGTTTTTTGCTATTTGTGCTATTCCGCAAAGTTTTATCATAGTCCCCAGCGGTCTTGCTTATTTATGTCTCAGAAGGAAGCTTGCACTTTCCCCCCCCATACTTAAGCCCACACTTAAGGAATCAGCAACAAATCTTAGCATCCGCGACATCTGGCAAAAACCCAGTAAAAAGCGGCAACGCGGGTCCACTAAAGACGTCCAAGCGCATATCTTGCCAGCTCCACAGCCGTCGGAGTGGACCTGCCTTCAACATTCTTAAGATCAAGTCATAAATCTCGTCCAGAGCCTCAAGAAAAAGCAATCCGACGCAGATCCCAATCAAATCCTTCACAAAGAAGATCTCGCAGCGAAACTTTTCCGTGTTTTTAGTGCACGTAACGCGCGCAATTTGAGCCGTCGAACGCAAGCAGAGACAGCTCAAAACTCAAAAACGAAAAGTCGCCCAAGTCATCTCGCAGTCGCATCTTAAGTCTCCACAGAAGATCCTCAACCAAATCTTTAACAAAGAAGGCCTCATAGCGAAACTTTTCCGTGTTTACAACGCAAGCACTGCGCGTATTTTGAGCCGTCAAACGTAAGCTGAAGCCGCTCAAAACGCAAACACAAAAGTCGCCATCTCCAACATCTTGTAACTCGCAGATCCCACAGGTCCATAGAACGTTCCCATCATCTGAGAACCAATTTGTACCAGGCACACTCCTGATAACTTAAACATATTTCTTTTCTTTATTTTCTTCCTTATTTTTCTTTCTTTCTTTCTTTTTATATTTTCTGCTGTTTTTGGTGTGTAATATTAACTTCACAGTCTTATATTCCACTGTTTTATTGCATGACAAACTCTGGCCTCTAGCCTAGAATTACAATCACTTTTCCGATATAATGTCTGGTCTCAAACCTAATACATCTATATCCTTATGTTCAGTCTTGGCATACAGCCTAATACTAACATGTAAAACTTGTCCTTAATTCATTCTCTTGATCAACACTAACTGAGGTCCACTTTTCCAAGCTTCCCTTTCAACATGTTGCTCTCTAACAATCACTAGCAGGATTCCTGTATTGACATCTGCCATCGACCAATCATGTGCACATATATGCCTGATTCTGGTACTCCTCCACCAATCATCAGGCAGATCACGATATTGCCATTGCAGATCTTTCTGGAATCCACCAGATCCTCAATATAATTATTGTCATTGCAGATCTTCTCCTGAAATCTGCCTTGCCATCAATTATTTCTTCATACAGCTGTGACCGGCATGCAACAAGGCCCTTGCAGCATGCAACCACCCGTCACCAGCATGCAACCTGGCATATGTGGCATGCAACCTGGTCTCTGTCGCATGCAACCTGGCCTCTGTGGCATGCAACCCGACATCTGTAGCATGCAACCTGGCCTCCGTGGCATGCAGCCTGGCGTATGTAGCATGCAACCTGACATTTGTAGCATGCAACCTGGCCTCTGTCGCATGTAACCTGGCCCCTGTGGCATGCAACCCGACATCTGTCGCATGCAACCTGGCCTCTGTCGCATGCAACCTGGCCTGTGTGGCATGCAACCCGACATCTGTCGCATGCAACCTGGCCTCTGTCGCATGCAACCCGGCCTCTGTGGCATGCAACCCGACATCTGTCGCATGCAACCTGGCCTCTGTCGCATGCAACCTGGCCTCTGTGGCATGCAACCCGACATCTGTCGCATGCAACCTGGCCTCTGTGGCATGCAACCTGGCCTCTGTAGCATGCAACCTGACATCTGTAGCATGCAACCTGGCCTCCGTGACATGCAACCGGGCCTCTGTAGCATGCAACCCGACATCTGTAGCATGCAACCTGGCCTCTGTCGCATGCAACCTGGCCTCTGTAGCATGCAATCTGACATCTGTAGCATGCAACCTGGCCTCCGTGACATGCAACCGGGCCTCTGTAGCATGCAACCTGACATCTGTAGCATGCAACCTGGCCTCCGTGGCATGCAACCGGGCATCTGTAGCATGCAACCAGGCATCTGTGGCATGCAACCAGGCATACGCAGCATGCAACCAGGCAACTGTATCATGCAACCACTCGTCGGCAGCATGCAACCAGATCTCTGTAGCATGCAACCCCGCTGCTCGTACCTCCCGGTACACTAGATGTGCCAATTCAACACCTCGCGAGGCCCCAAACGCCCCGCCAATCGGAAGTGGTTAGCCAATCATGGCAAAACTAGCAGTGAAGAAAGCGGGGTGATACCCCATATCCTGCGAGATATATTGTGTAGTCAATATATCGGGTGTCACTGAATTAAGGTTCATACAAGTGTGTGATAGATTAAAAGGTAAACGAATATAATTGTCTGTGACCTAGGTATCTGCCACCTAGTACTGTACGAGTACTGGTACAGCTAACGGGAGTCATAGTGATTACGGGTAGCGGGTCACTGAATCCAGCAGCAGTCGGTCGCAGCGCAACGTGGCTCGCAATCGACGCCCTCACAGCGGGGCGCACGACCGAAAACATCTGCCGAGCGAGGCAATCCGGAGCGGAAAGGGCAGCTGGCAGAACAAGCTGGATGGCAAGAGCAAGGACGTGCCGAGCGGCAAACGCAGACCTCTACCGGGCAGCGCAGCACGTAGCAGGTAGCAACCCAGCATGGGGCGGTGTTGCCGGTGAGGATGTGGTGCACAACGACGCGGCTGCGCGACGCGCAGCCAGCAGCTGCAGTCGAGCGTGACAAGCACTCAAGCAGCCATTGGCGCAAGGCTTGCAGTGGCAGGCGTTGGTTAGCGGGCCACAAGCGTCGGGCAGGCTGGAGCCGACGCAGTTGTTGTATCTGCGCTCAGAAGTCAGAACCGCACCCGTTGGCGCACGGCATGCACAGCGTGAGGCCGATAGCGCGCAGCCAATGGCACTGCTGGCACAGGTGCAGGACGGCGTGGAGCCCTTGGTGGTTGGTGCAGACGCATAGTGACGACGCACAACGTGAGGCCGATGGCGCGGCCACTGGCACAGGCGCAGGAGCACGGCGCGGAGCCCCTGGCGCCAACGCATATGTACAGCGTGAGGCTGACCCAGTCACAGGTGTGTGGCGCGGTGCTGCAACCATAGGTTCGCGGTGTAGAGCTTATGGCGCAACAACAGGCGCTCGGAGCGAAGCCGCTAGCGCAGCAGCAACTGTTGGAGTTGCGTGCGGGGTCGCAGGTGCGCGACGAGCTCCCGCCGGTGCCGCCAGCGCATGCGGGGCCAAAGATGCGAGGCCTTTTGCATTTGGTGCAGTTGTTGGTGCACACCGCGGAACCACTGGTGCACGGCACGATGGGATTGACGCAGAGCGCAGAGCCGCAACTCCAGCTCGGAGCAGCGTTGTTGGTGACGACGCGACGCTCGGCCACAGAGCAATGCGGTGCGCAGCGGGCAGCAGCCGGGCGCGAGAGGCGGCTGTGGGAGCTGTGTGCAGAGCTGCAGGCGCGTGATGAACTCCAACCAATGCCCCATACAGTGCTGCCAGTGCAAGCTTTGGAGCCGAAGGTGCAGTCGGTGCAACCGTGGGAGCACGTCGCACAACCGCTGGTGCACGACACGGAGGAACTGGCGCAGGGCGCGGAACAGCTATTGGAACACGTTGCATGGCAAGTGCAAAGGCGGCAGACGCACGAGATTGAGTTGCTGGTGCGTGCAGTCACGGCGCAGCTCGGTATGCCGTCAGCAGCAACGACCCAGCATGGGAAGCCATTGGAGCGAGGCTCGCAGTGGCGGACACCGCGCGCCAAGCTGCAAGTGTCGGACGAGCTGAAGACGACGCAATTGGTAAAGTTGCGCGCAGAACCGCACCCGCACGGTGAGCTCAAGGGGTTACGGCATCTAGCACCGCCAACGCATGACGCGGTGCAAAAGGTGCAAGGCCCGTTGCAATTGGTGCAGCCGCTGGAGCACGACTCGGAGGAGTTGGCGCAGAGCGCAGAGCGGCTGGCGGAACGGCGGCGCACCGGGCGGCAAACGCACAAAAATGAGCTGTTGGTGCGTGCCGCCACAGCGCAACGCAGTATACATCCGGCAGAAATCCAGCATGGGGCGGTGCTGCTGGTGATAATGCAGTGCACAATCACGGAGCTGTGTGGCGTGTAGTTTGCAGCGGCCAAGCGTGGAAGGCAACCACTGACGTTGCATGCCAAGCCGCATGCGCCTAGTGAGGATTCGTTGGCGCAACTGCTAATGACCATATGCCACGACGCAAAGCGATTATTATTCACGAAGCAGCCTCAGTCTGGTATGGCTGCTTCACCCGCGGTGGGGGGGAATGCGCTTTAGCTTCAGCATTGACCGGCCTCGCGAAACGCGGAGACATGCACACGGAGCCAACACCACGAGTGCTCGCAGCTACAACAGTGGGCAAGGTGCAACGAGTGAACCATTGCAATGTGGGGCCACGGACACGGACACCGCGTGTGATCGAGGCGAGGCGCAGTGCGAAACCAGCGGCGACTCAAGCCGATTTGGGGCCGCAGGTGTGCGGTGCGAAGCCGCACCCGCAAGCACGCGGCATACCTTAGGGCTGCTGGCGCAACGACATGCGCTTGGGGCGGGGTCGCTAGCACAAGCACTGACGTGGGCGCATGCCCGGTGCTCTGGTACCGGCGCAAGGCCATTGGCGAAGCTGTTGGTACTCGACGCGGATCCGCGGGCGCAACCGCTACTGCAACCGCAGACGTATGGCGCGGAGCCGCAAGTGCAGCCGCTGGCTCAGCCGGACCCGCAGGTGTGCGGCGCGGACCCGCAGCCGCAAGCACGTGACATAGGGTTGTTGGCGCAACGGCAGGCGCTTGGGGCGGGGTCGCTAGCACAAGCACTGGCGTGGGTGCGTGCCCGGTGCCCTAGTGCCGGCGCACGGCCATTGGCGAACGGAAGCTGCTGGCACCCGACACGGAGCCGCGGGCGCAGCTGCTGGTGCAGGCGCAGAAGCACGGCGCGGAGCCGCAGGTGCAGTGCGTGGTCACGGCTGAGGGCGGAGCGCGCCCGGCGGTAGCCTCGCAGAGCATGGAACTGCAGGTACCCACGAGGGACGATGCACAGCCCGTAGCGACCCAGTGCGATGCATGTGGAGCTGCGGGCGCCGACATGCTTCGTGGTTACGGACGTCCAACCGGCGGTAACCCAGCGCAGCGTGGAGTCACAAGTGCCCGCAGCCTCGACGAAAGGTGACATACAGCTGGCGACGGCCCAACGAGATATGAGGCTGCAGGTGCCAATGAAACACGTGGTCACAACTAAGCGCGAGACGCCCCTGGTAGTGGCTTGGCGCAGCGTGGAGCCGACGGGCAGCGCAACTCGCAGCCGATGGCGGTGCAGTGGGGCACTCAGCTGGATGCGTTTGCCGAGGAGCTGGCTGCGGTGCAGCGCGGCTAGCAGCCGACGGCAATGCAGTGGGGGCACTCGGCTCGAAGCGTCCACTGAGGAATTAGCCGCGGTGCGACGTGTAACTCGCGAGCGATGACGACATGATGAGAGACAGCAGGCGCCGACCCTATTGCCCGCAGCTACGACGCAAGAGAGTGATGGAAGACGTAATATATATATATATATAAGTCACTCCAGCACAGGGAAGAAACGCAGTGATCCGGTCGAACTAAAACTGGCTTAGATAAAATAATTGGTGTTTTATCTAAGCTGTGCGGAACGGACGGTCGGTCGGAGCGAAAGCAGGTGACAGGGTGACAGGGCTACTCAGAGCAAGGGGTGAAACTAGGAGGAACCAGACCCCCCCATACAGTGGGGAAAGTCAGGGTCTCCGTCACACCACCTCACGCTGAAGGTGTGAGTGGCCATGCCGAGATGCAACCCTACATCCTAACCCAAAGTTAATTGAATGTCCAGGCCAAAGGGGCCTTCTCCAACCCAACTAGAGGCACACACGTGCAGGGGGCGTTGCCCGAACATTCTAACAGCGCTACATGCTAGTAGGTTTGCAACAGTCACGCTGCTACTGCCGGAATCCGAGTTGTGGGTGAACGTGGGCGGCGGCGGTGTTCTCGATTGTGATGGTTGTCGAGCGCCACGGAGAGGATGGGCTAACCAACGCCTAGACGGCGCCAGAGCCAAAAGCGGCCAGGCACCACCAGAGCGAATGCGTCGATGAAGAGGGGGCAGAGTGGTGGAAAGTGAAAAATGCGGTGAGGGGACGTGATCGAGCTCATGGGGTGGGACCCAAAAGGGATACCAGTGAGGGATGAAGCGACCGCAACTGCACCACTAGACACCACCAGATGGTGACTAGGGGGCGGCCGCATAAGGCGAAGGCGAGGGATGGGGCGAGACGAAGTCGTAGGGGTCAAAATACTCGCTGGTGATATCGGTGAAATTGTCAGTGTCGATCTCGGTGTCTGGCGCACAAGCACCACCAGACACCACCAGACAGTAACCAGGGGTGAATCGTTGACGTCGGAGTAATTGCAGCGCAGAGTGGTAATTGCAGAGTGGACTGCGGTCATGCGCGTCCGCTGGCGAGACGAAGCCATGCTCTGCAAGCTGTAGAAATCTGAAGCCTAAAGAGTTTGGGTTAAGGGCGAAAAGTCAGTTTCTCGTAAAATTAACCAAATCCAGCGATGCCAGTGTCAAACCTGAGTAGAATTTGACGGGGAAAACGGTGGTGAAGTCAGAAACGGCGTGCGGTAAGTCAATATGTCGATACAGGAGTGCTGCCTCGCAGAAGGTGATTTGTCGAAGGCACACGTTGGGCGTAGGGTAAAGAAAAGGCAAATAGCGCGTGCGATTCAGTAGTCGCTTGCAAGCCAAAGGGGAATTAGGTCGGTGGCGCTCTTGAGGAAGCGCAAGGTGCGTGTTGGAAACTGGGTGCCCAAAACGGTTGATGTTGTCGCTGGGTGGACAAAATTGAGGGTTCTCTCGAGAGGGTTGCGAGAGGCAGATTGCCTGTCGTCAGCGCGTTACCAGGGTAATCTGTCAGATCGGTACTCCAGACCGAAGTAGGAAAATGGTTTGGCGCTCCAGGCCAAGTAAAGGTCGGTTTGGCGCTCCAGGCCAAAGTAAAGGTCAAAATTAGAATCGACGCACCAGGCCGAAGCGAGCTAAAGACGAGATCGGACCACCACTGAAGTGGTATGGCCCATAACCTGATGGAGGACGTAATACATATATATATATATATATATACAAGTCACTCCAGCACAGGGAAGAAACGCAGTGATCCGGTCGAACTAAAACTGGCTTAGATAAAATAATTGGTGTTTTATCTAAGCTGTGCGGAACGGACGGTCGGTCGGAGCGAAAGCAGATGACAGGGTGACAGGGCTACTCAGAGCAAGGGGTGAAACTAGGAGGAACCAGACCCCCCCATACAGTGGGGAAAGTCAGGGTCTCCGTCAGAGAGCATGACGTGCCGATGCCTGAGGCCACGGTGGAAGGCAACCACTGAAGTTGCATGCCAAGCCGCTGAGGATTCGCTAGCGCAACAGTGAGCAGCTGACACAGACTGAGCAGGACACAGCAGAGCAGCGCACAACCGGGAGCGACCCAGGGCGGCACCGGCCCACTAGTGGTCGCCGCTACAGTGCAACGCGATGTGCAACCAGTAGCGGCACGACGTGGGAGGAGCCGCAGGTGCCGATGCAGAAGTTAGCGACTGCGACAACACCGAAGACCTGCCTTAGATATTGGGTGCCAACTGGGTGTGGAACTGAGATGAGCGTTGGCAGCGTGATCTCAAGGAAGCACTCCGTCAACTCCAATAAGCAGATGGACCTTGCTGAGAAGATAACAATAGTAGATACCGTCACATTGCTATAGTGTTCGCGAGGACGGTTCACACCTAAGGGGGGGGGGGTGTACTAGGGGACAAGCTGTACGGCGATTGGCAGTATGAGCTGGGGACAGCATGACATGATGACTGATGACAACATGGCATGGTGACACAAGTGATATGACCATGTTGTATGAGAAGTCATGACCAGTTTAGATACTGACACTAAAGTGCGACGGTTCGGAAATAGTGCGACGGTTCGGAAATAATACCACGTACTCAGCATGGGTGCTGTAGGATGACTGTCATGGTGTCATGTTCATATGCATTTGAGATTTGATGACAGTTAGTGAATAGATCTCTGTAGCAAGGCTATATGAACTAGAGAGCTTTGAGAGCTCTTCCTTCTTGTACACTGACCTTCAGCTCACCATAACTGATTTGTGTATATGGGGCAATACGATATAATACAATAGTAACAATGATTGTAACAACACTGTTCAATGTTGTTCAACACTAGAGAACTATCCACATAGTACCCCTCATCACCCGAGCTGATGAAACGTTGGGAATCAACATCCAACTAAACGTGCTGAAAAGATTTTGGGCGAAACACTGAAAGCAGGTATACTTCAGGTTTTGCAAGGTGCATGATTCATTTCCCTAAAAGACGTTCAAACTCCCCACCCGCCTAAACTTGATAACATCTCAAAAAATTGTAAGGAAGCACGGACAGTATACCGTGAAGTCGTATATTTTGTCCAAAGGTTATGGTAACCTAAATATTGAGAAGCTGCACAGCCTTATCAACCTAGAATAATGTTCTTTCAGCTTCTAATATTTGGTTGTTGGAGCCATAACGATATGGAGGCCCACCTCTCCGGTACTGATGTTTTCAACTAATTTAGTATCTCTCAATTGAATATAGTTGATGCAGATGTGTACTAATGGGTCTGATCACCACTTGTCTGACTCAAGGAAAGCTTCGAACACACTGGATAGCAAATTGCTTGATTTCTAATAGTTATGCATGGGAAACACATTTGATTGCACGTTTGATCAGAGGTACAGCACGACTAGGTGCGTATATATATTGAGCAATACCAATTTAGGTAAGCCCCACGCCCGCTATCTAAGCAAGTTGTGAAATTTAAGTTTCTTGCTATAGGCTGTCTCCTTCAAATCAGCAGAAGATATCATCAGTGCTCAAAACCCAGCGAGTTTTTTTATGATTACCACTATCGTCATGAAAACCACCATCACTGCTAAAAGCATAATGCACATAACCATCCGGCTCTTTTTCTGACTCTCCTCAGCCTTTATCACCTCCTGCAAGCCTTGCTCAATATCGGTCCTGACTTTTTCGCAGTTGTAATCGATGCAATCGAGCACAGTACCTTGATCGATCACGAGAACGGACAGATCCTTCATCACCTGAGCATTCCATTGCACGGCGCCAGTTGTGAGGGAGTAAAGTGCGACGCATTGAATATCAGCACCTTTAAAAGCTGACAAACACCTCCAACAATCAACAGCGAGGGAAGACAATGGAGAGCGTGAGCAGCATGACCCGCAGCTGGACTTGCAGTTAATAGAGTCCTTGCAGTCACCTTGGCAAACATTCCTCTATGTCACACATGCTCTGTCATTGACTGATCTCATCAGCCGCGTTCCCTATAATTTCTGGGTTGGAAGGTCCCTGCGGGGCAGCGAGTACACACCTGCGCCAGGTCATTCACGGACTGCACGATTTGTGTCACCTCCTGGTCTCGCTCCTGGGCAAGCACGGCACTCGTCTCGGTGCGCTGCAGCTGCGCATCGGAAAATCCCGGATCGAAGGGCTCGGCATCACCACCGCCTAAGTTCATGTCTAGCAAATCCCTCGTGTTGTCTGGTCCCTTCTGCTTCTGCATTTTTTGCAAGAACTCCTGTCGCCGCCTCGCCACCCTTCCTCTTAGCTCCACCTACCTGCCAGATCACCACTACTCGTCCATACTTTCTATCGCCGTGGCGCAACACTTCGCCACGTCATCACTTGGACAAGCCCCACGTCATCACTTGGACAAGCCCCACGTCATCACTTGGACAAGCCCCACGTCA